>JBCNJP010000006.1:5989119-6016487 GCA_039602395.1 Deinandra increscens subsp. villosa | reverse complement strand
TCGACAATACTATCCTACCCTAAGGTGTACTTGATAACCACAAGTGACCAGAGATTCTTTAGGCTGCTCCTGGGTAGCAGATAAAGAATGAGGCATAGCAAGACGTTGCTAGTGCAAGAAAAGATTGAATTTAATTAATTAGGAAGGTTTATGGGATTGATGTTCCTGTTTGAATAGATTCCTGGTTATGTGTAAATTCTGATGTGTTGTATAATTCTGTTATGTTTTATACTTGTTAAAAGTTTACTAATAGGGTCAAGAAGACCCGGGAGAACTTGATTTGTCTTGCAGATCAAGAAAGAGTTTTTAGAAACTTAGAACTCACCAGCGTAAGCTGACTTTTTAAGTATGTATGTCAGGTGATGGTGAGACTTCCGAAAGTAAGGATAGGACTTTGGTGATAAAGAAATGAATGGGCAAAACTATCAAGAGAAGGCTTGAAGTACCGCTGGCATAGGAATACTTAGTTAAAGTTTATGTAATATCTAGTTTACTGTTGTACTTGGCAATTATATATATAAAAGTTTTTAATATTTCCGCTGCATTAGTATCTCTGATATACCATGTGTTCTTGTGTAAATCCGACACGTGACCCCTCTTGGAGCCAAGTCTGGGAGTGGGCGTCACAATTTTGAACCTTTGGAAACAATGGAACAAAACATTTTTGTTTTAAAAAGAATGTAGGCTCAACGTCATCAAAAACTCTGCCTTGTTTATTAAAGAACATTGGTTTGGCAGGTTTACCAAAAACTGGTTTCTTGTGAAACCTTTGGGATGATTCAGCAGGTAGCGGACAATCCTTTGCCGTATGCCCTGTTCGGCGGCAAATATAACAAAGTCGCTTTGTCTTGTCCCACTTTTGATGTACCTGCGAAGAATTATACACATGAACATCTCGAACATGATCAAAGGAAGAATCATATACCTGTCGGCGATGATCATGAACCCATTTGGAAGTTGGGCTCGAGATGAACCTCAGAAGAAACTTTCTTTCACAAATACTTCAGAAATCTTTCGAGCATCGACACAATGAAGAGGAAATTCTTTATTAGAGAAAAGCTGATCAGAACCTTTAAGCTTGTAGAACCTTTCGGGTTGAACTTTTTCAGCTTTAAAGACTTCCTTCTTCACTTGTTTCATCTTCAATTTCTTCAAATCTTGAGATAATGATGCTGGAGCCGCCTCATCTTTGACATCTTTTGCTTTATATCCCAGACCCACATGCTTTCCAACAACTTTCTCCTCAGAATTTGAAATCTAGTGTCTAGCCTTTGCCAACCTTGAAAATTCAGCTTTGACTTCATTTATATGCTTTTGCTCATAGAAGATCTTCTGATCAAAATCTGGTTGAGAACGAATCTTATCGCTTGAAGTAGCAGATTTCTCATTGTCAGCAGACGACGAACCAGAAACAAAAATTGAAGCAGGAGGAATCTCAGATTTCTTGCATTTCTTCTTCTTATTCTTCTTGTTTTTCTTCTTCTCAACAACCTGTTCTTCTTCAGAAGTAGATGATGAAACCTTTGAATAATCAAATTCTTCAATTTGTTCCTTTACTTCTTTGAATGCTTCTTTGATTTGAGCAGGGGGTGATGCAGTTTTATCAAACATTTTCTCAAAATTTGCATCATTAGCTAAGAAACTTGTGAACACTTGAGAATTTGAAACATTGTTGAGCAATCTATTAGCATCAATGACTTGAATCTTTCAGATCAGAAATTTGCTTGTTGTGCTTCAGCTAACTCCTTCTCAGTAGCAATCAATCTTTTGGCAACTTTGTGTGTTTCAAACTTTTGCATACGAAGATTTTCCATGCCCTCAAAATATTCTTTCTTCAATTTATCCTCATTTCGCTTCTGAATTTCCAGATTTGCTTTCTGAACTTTATTTACACTCACCAATTCCCGCTTCTCATCTAACAACTTTTCCATGTCAACTTGATATGCTTCAATCTTTGCAGCAGATTCTTCAGCATTCTTTGTAAGCAAATCAAGCTTGAGTTTGGACTTGTCAAACAAATTCTGAAAATCATTAGCAGTATCCTCTGCTTCATCCTTCCATTTCTTTACTTCAATCACCAACTCATCCCTTTCTTCAGAAATCTTAGCTTTTGCAACTTCAACATTCCTTTTATCTTGTTTAGAAATCTCTAATGCTTCATTCAACACTTTGACCTCTGTAATCAGACATTTGTTCTTCAAAACCAACTCCTCCTCATGCTCCTTAGAAAATTTCAAATCTGAATTAATCAAATTGAATTCCTCAGACAATTTTTGAATTTTATTCAGCAACGATGCATTTTCTTTCAACAGACTCTCCAAATTCTCAGCAGATTCATAAGAACTTGGTGTTGAACTTGTATCGGAACTTGTATCTGAACAAGAATCATCTGACTGATCATGAGTAACAATCAAGGCTGATGAATCATATCCAAACCGTTGACCCCAATCATAAACAACATCCTGTTGAACTGTTAAAGTTGTTGCCTTGTTTGTGTTACTAGAAGATGGTTGAGTAAAACCAGGCTTGGGTGATAAAGGAAAACCAGATTTACTAGCATGTGCCTGTTGACATTCTTTGGCAAAATGTCCAAGCTTTGAACACTTGTAACACTTCAATTTTGACTTATCAAAACCTAATTTCTCACTAAAATCAGAAGTAGATTTTCCATACTTCTTGAAAAATCTCTTTGATCGGTGACTCAGCATAGCATATTGCCAAGATAGATCCAATTCAGTCAGTTGATCATCATCAAGAGCATCCAGATCATCCCTTGTTAATTTTGCATCAGCAACATTCTTGATAATCAAACCAAAAGATGATGAAATCAATGCAACAATCATTTTGGCACAATCATCCGTTGATTCAGCAGAAAAGGCATTTTGACTTGAAGAATTTGGAATTGTGAAACTACAACCCCGTGATGAATTGTTATCAGAATTTCCTGAAGTTCCAGTCATGAAAGCAACACTCGGTGCCGTACTCAGATTTGGCTTAGATTTAGCACTCATGCTTGCACTATTCTCACCATGATACAATTCAGGATTTTGCAAAGTAGCAGTTGACTTCTTAGAATTTAACATTTCCATTTCCCGAGCATGAAGTTTTCCAGTAAGCTCGTGAAATGTTAATGCAGAATAATCCTTATCATGAGTAAGAAGCAAAACATAATTTTCCCATTTTTCAGGCAATGCTTCCATAATCTCTCTCCTTCAAATCAGCATCAGTCTTCTCAATTCCGACAACCTTTAATTCACTAATCAGATGTGAAAATCGGGAAACAAGAGCAGTAATGTTCTCATTGTCATAATATTGAAAATTATCAAATTCTTTATTCAACACTTTCTTCCGACTTTTCTTGTAATCATCATTACTCTCACATATTGCTGATAGAGCATCCCACAATTGTTTTGATTTCTTGCACGTGTTGAATTGATGTAACAACTCAGTGGGTAATGCCATTGTAAGATAACCAAAAGCTTTTTGTTCAAGTTCATAGGCTTTCCTTTCAGCAATGTCGAAAGTATGAACTTCCATAAAATCTCCCGCATCAGTCGGATGTTGATAAAGTTTCTTGATTGGAATCCACAAATCGATGTCATTCGTACTTATATAAGCCGAAAATCATTGTTTCAAATTCTGATAATCTTCAAGCTTCAACAATTTGGGAACTTGCTGACTTGTTCCGATTTCATTATCAAAATTCAGCATGGTTTGCATTGTGTTTTGCATAGCGGTAAACGCTTGAAATTCCGTCATCTTTGAAAAATTTGAAAACTGTCAACCGAACTTGTTCCGAACTTATATCTGAGCTCCAAACTCCCTTCGAACTTCGTCCGAACCAAACTCAACAGACCAAACTTCCACCGAACCTAAGTATCTCCGAACGACCTCCAAACTAGCTCCGAACAACAACCAAACCAAAATGAGCTCCGAACTTTGACCGAACTTTGACCGAACACTATCCGAACTTGAGCTTCGGATCAGTTAAGCCGAACTCGACCAGATACCTCCGAATCTCGACATAATTTTTCAAAAATGCGTGAAAATTGACTGATTTTGATGAAACTTGCAATCGTGGATCAGGAAAATCGATAAGAAACGATTTAGAAGCAGATATGACACCTAAGACTTGATAGAATTGATGAGAAACACACAAACAAACTCGAGAAACAACAAAAGCGCTTCAAAAATCCGATAATAGAAACCACAGATCAGTAGAGTGAACCAGATTGCTCTGATACCACTTGAAAAAGCGTGAGCATCGGATCGTCTACTCAATCTAGCTATTCGGACATCGAAACGTAATTAACCAATTGTTTTATTGATCACAAATGAACAATTACAATCAATAAAACACTTAGAAATGACACATAGAAAATACTCTTAGAAACACACACTTAAGAAATCTCATACGCTAAGAACTCCCTATTACAAGAACAAACTTGGTATTTATAGCAGCTGGCCGATCTCTGTCCGAACCTCAGGTTCGGCCAGTCTGAACTCCTGGTTCGGACCAGGTTCGGCCAAGTATGATTTGGCTTGAACTTGTACTTTGCTTGATACTTCACACGACACACATATCAGGTATCAACATTAAATAAGATGCACCTTCTTGTTCAAAACTAATGTTATAGTGGTGTAACTGGTTTTCCAGGTTTTCCAAAAGGTGGGGTTTTCCATTGAACCCTTTCCTTATATATATATATATATATATATATATATATATATATATATATATATATATGAAAAACCGAGGTGGTGACCAAATACCTTGGTTGCGGAAGCGGATCGAGTCTTTGTGTAACTCGTTTTTGTAGAAACAAATGAACACTCGGATATGAACAATGAATGGTGTTTGAGATGTGATGATGATGATGAGCAAAGCTAGTAAAAACATGGATAGATGAAGAACAACATAGATAGATAAACAAGGTGAAGTAGGATAATCAAATATAACCGAATGATTACAATTTACCTACCCCACGCATCCCGGGTATCATGAACTTACTAGGTGAGTTCATGAACCCTTACAAGCTTCAAAGAACTATGACTAACTCTCTGCTCACTAGGCATACATCATCAAGACATTCCTCCATGGGAAATTTCTCTATATATAGTACAACACTCACTAAGGGCATAATAGTAGATATTAACTAGTGACAATATTACAACGTACAATAAATAATAATCCCTAGAGCCTCTTCTTTAGTCGAGTCGTGCGTCTTGAGTCGTCATGGTCTTCACCATGTTGTGGGGATGGTATATAATAAGTGGTCGTTGAGTAATAATCACATCTATCCAAATCTTGTTAGCTCGGTCTCGAGACGCCCAACAATCTCCCCCTATTTGGTAGATGGCATACTCAACACTTGCGACTTTGATTCTTGTATTCTTGCAACTTGACTTTAAGGTAATTTTCATGTAGTTTCAAGTCTTTCATTCTTCATTTCTCCTTTGTGAAGCTCACCCTACAATTAACATTCTTCTAGCCCGAAACCAAAGGCTATAAATGTATAGGGTGTTTACAAAACTCAACACAATGGCTACTTGAGGATTCAATCATAACTCGAAAGTGTGCCAATATTGTTGAAAGTAAACAAGATAAAGGATCTGTGAAAAATTAGAAACTCAATCCCAAAATTCAACCATCTTGAAATACTTGGCCGAATACCAAATCAATGTTTTCCACATAGACAAACCACTTCTTTGTGCTATTAATCTTGCCTTGATTTTTACCATAATGGCAATGTCGCAACTGTTACGGCTTGAGGACTCTTCAAAGATTAAAATTCACGTTGCTTTCTTTTGCTAAAACCGTTGCGAAAAGTCTCATCATATTCATCACATCTTCTCCCCCTAGACTTTTGCAACCCGTAGCAAAATAAATAAGCATGTTCTGTTGTAATCAAAACCCATAAAACGACCTTTGCAACAATATTTCTGTGAAGTCTGAGTAACTAATTATCATCTCATATAAACCAGTAGACCCCAACCTGATGAAGAGATGTATGCTGCAAGATTCATGACTTCAAAGGACTATTGTGATTGTTGGTTTGTAACAGAAGTGAGTTTCGCTCGAACTTTAACTTCAGTCGGAACTGCTCAAAATTGGCTTTCAGCCGGAAATCTTCAAAGCGACATTCCTTACAATATATATATATATATATATATATATATATATATATATATATATATATAGGAAAAGGATCATTGGAAAACCCTCTAGTTATTGGAAAACCTGGAAAACCTTTTTCAACCAATCACATTATTTCTTTTTGTTTTTAATATTTCTTTTATTTAAAGGACAATATGGTAACTTAACATAATTTATTTTTGTAAACTATTTTTAATAAATTGATTAAACAATTTTCTCTCTCCCATTTACTCTTTCCTAAAATCTCTCTCTACTTTAATTTTAAATTTCCAGGCTAAATTTAAAAAAAAACAAACAAACCTAATTTACAAAAGAAAAATTAATCGTTAATCAGCAGTTCATCACCAACACAACGATTGTTACATCGTTGTAACAATAATTTTAATTTTCGAGAAAATAAACGATGGTTACATATGTGTAACCATTCAAGGTAACATCAGTTAAAAACATGTGAAATAAAAGTGTTACATACGTGTAATAACTACTTACATTTATGTAATAACTATTAAATGCGTAATCACGTGAAATAATTTCATACGTTCTAGAAAGAAAATACATAGTGTTACATTCGTGTAACATCAATTAAAAACATGTGAAATAAAAGTGTTACATACGTGTAATCAGATCTAGAAACAATAGAACCACGAATACAATTTACAAACTTTTCTGAATGGTTACACCTATGTAACCATCGTTTATTTTCTTGAAAAGAAACTAAAATTATTGTTACAACGATGTAACAATCGTTACGGTGGTGATGAGCTGATGATCAATGATTTTTTTCTTTTGTAAATTAGTTTTTTTTCTTTCAAAATTTTGGCCTGAGAATTTGAAATTAAAGGAGAAAGAGAGAGTTTAGGAAAGAAAAGATGGGAGAGAGAAAATTAATTTCAACATTTATTAATAAAAATATGGTATGTCTATAATGCCCTTGGTGCATTAAATAGATTTTAAATTATTTCCAAAAATGACACATTCATTTTCAACCATAGATTAACTAATCAATGGTGTAAGATGGGTTTTCTAGGTTTTCCAAAAAGGTGAGGTTTTCCATTGATCCTTACCCTATATATATATATATATATATATTTATATATATATATAGGGGAGGGTTAAAATAGAAACCATCTTTAGTGGAGGAAACCATGAAACCCAAATGAAAGGTCCTCATTGTTCCACATCAACCTTTTCTATGATGGACAAAAGGGCAAAAAAGACTTTTACTCCTCTCCAAGCATCTCATTCCATCTGACAATCTTTCTCCTCTTACACAATTTGTAGAAAAAGTGAATGCTTTTCTCTCTCATCTCTCCTCTCTCCTCTAGTACTTTCTATTTAATTAATAGTTTCTCTCACTTACTTTATTAATATTTCAATACATTTGTTTTTTCATTTTTATAGTTCAATTAAAATCTGTAGATATTTGTTATTACTTTTACTTTTTCTCTACTATTTTTTAATTTCCTTTTTCGGATTTTTATTATCAGATATGAAATGTTACATACGTAACTTTTCTGGGTCTGGTGTAAACAAGAATTTGACAAAATATATTTCATTGATTTATAAGAAACATTACAATCAACACTAAATGTAACAAAATGTTTCATACGAACTAAAATATTAAAAAATATAACAACCTAATAAAAAAACATATAAAAGTTATTTACGCTTCTATTCTTGATAATCATTTTCATCTTTGATGCAAAATTCCATTCACCTACGAAGGAAAAGTAAATTTATGAGTTCACATATGTAAAATGTTACACATATTATATTGACAAAAATCAAGAAACAAGTTTATTTAAGCTATTCATGTAACAACTTAACATATGTAACAACTCTTAACATATGTAACAACTTGTAACATATGTAACAACTTGTAACAATGTAACATATGTAACAACTTGTAACATATGTAACAACTTGTAACATATGTAACAACTTGTTTCATATCTAACGTTACACATGTTATATAGAAAAAATCAAGAAGCATGTGTATTTGAGCCTCGAATGTAACAGTGTATAACATATGTAATGTTACATGAGTTATATATACAAAAATCAAGAAACAACATATAAGCTACGCATGTAACATCTTGTAACATATGTAACATTATATTTGTTATACACACAAACATCAAGAAATAATATATTTGAGTTACGCATATATCATATTGTACCATATGTAACAACACATGTGTTATATAGATAAAAATCATGAAAGTTTATTTGAGGCTCGAATGTAACAGTTTGTAACATATGTAACGATACATGTGTTATATTGACAATAATCAGAAAACAAATATATTTGAGGTACGCATGTAACAACTTGTAACATATGTAACAACTTGTTTCATATGTAAGGTTACACATGTTAGATAGTCAAAATCAGAAAACAAGTTTATTTGAGTTACGCATATAAAAACTTGTAATATATGTAACAACTTGTTTCATATCTAACGTTACACATGTTATATAGAAAAAATCAAGAAGCAGGTTTATTTGAGCCTCGAATGTAACAGTGTATAACATATGTAATGTTACATGAGTTATATATACAAAAATCAAGAAACAACATTTAAGCTACGCATGTAACATCTTGTAACATATGTAACATTATATTTGTTATACAGACAAACATCAAGAAATAATATATTTGAGTTACGCATATATCAAATTGTACCATATGTAACAACACATGTGTTATATAGAAAAAATCAATAAATTAATTTATTTCAGCTATGTATGTAATATGATTAGAAATTGAGAAGGTCAACAAAATATTTTGTTACTTGATGATAGTTAGATTTTTATTAATCGACTCACAAATTTTTATATAAGTCTAAACTGCTATTTGTACATTTAATGTGTCAAACAAGTTACATATGAAACATAAAATTTACATATGTAACATAAAAAATAAAGACTCGTAATGACTTAAAAAAAAATATAGTTTACACATGTAACATCAAACAAAAGTTACAAACTGTAACAACAAACAAAATTACATATGTAACATAAAAAATAAAGACTCGTCTTCTTCATTTACTTTTTCTTTTTTCAAGACAACTTCTTTTTAATATTAAAAGAACACTATTCATCGTCTTCTTCATTTACTTTTTTTACAGGTAATATTTTCATCTTCTTCATTTCTTCTCAATATGTATTTTTTGTTTTTACAATTCTAAGAATCCAAGATAAAGATGGAGACAAGATAGCAATTCCAAGTTCTTCATAACAAAGAAAAAAAATGCAGAGATGAATGATGAGGATGCACTTACCCGGGATAACATGAAAAACAAGGATTCCATCTACTCCTAGTTTAGAGACGACGGAGGGAGCTTCTAGATCTCGTCTGGGTTAGATCTCGTCTCCGATCTTCTAGATCTCGTCCGAGGTTCTAGATCTCGTCTGGGTTAGATCTCGTCTCCGGCATTCCGACTACATCTCCGGCGTTCTTCCACGCAAAGCATTCACTTTCGCCGGATCTGATGGTGATGAGCATGGACAGCGGCGGGGCGGAGCATAGGCGGAGCCGGCTAGGAGATGATGCGGCGGGGCGGAGCACAATGGAGGTTCAGATCTCCGGCGTTCCGACTACATCTCCGGCCTTCTTCGTCTTGAATGGTGACAGTTGATGATGGGTGATGGTTGGTTTTCGTGGATGGTGGGTGTGTGAAGGAGGTTAGGGTTTTAATTTTTTTGAATGAAAGAGATATGGTGGGTATAGAGATCTAGTAATTTTTGTATGGATTAAATTGAATAATGGAGTAAGAGAGTTGATGGGAGATGTGTCTAGAAGTAAGAGAGTTGATGGGTGATGTGTCTGGGAAAGTACATATGGTTGGGAAAAACAAAAAGGGTTTGAGACACAAATACCCTTCTAGCATATATCTCATAACTTTATGGGATATAAAATAAATAAAAAAGAGAGAATAAATGTGAACCATAGGATGAAGATGATCAAGGGCTAAGAAGTGGGTTCAATGGATTCCTCCACTCAAGAGGGTTTCCATTTTACCATTTCTCTCTCTCTCTCTCTCTCTCTCTCTCTCTATATATATATATATATATATATATATATATATATATATGTTTGAAGGAATGTCGTGTGTCTAATACAAGTTTCTAGGTTTATGTTGAGACCATGTCTATATTTGCCTTGAGATTGTTGTGGATCTTTTCTGGGTCGTTAATTGCCCGAAGATGTTGGACTTTCTAAATAACTCCAACATGTTTATCCTATTCTCCCTACTACAAAAATCCTACCCAAAATGAAAAAAAAAATAGAAAAAAAACCCCAAAACCCAGCTCATCACAAGTCAATATGACCCAAAAAAAAGAAGAATAAAAAACGAAAAAAAATATATGTACATATAGTACTAAATAAATCACAATGATAAGTTGTGACATGGCTGTACGTATACGCCAAGATATACGTTAGGATGGTAGCTCATACACCCGTATCTTTGAGCAACGTTTGAATTTCTCCCCCTCCCCATTCTTTGGTCAGATCCCATAACAGACTCGTCAGCATGATCGATATATAAACCCAAGAATACGCTTAGACATAATTGACTTTGAGCGTTCACCTGAAATATAACCTTGAGAGTCAAGTGACATGGTAAGTGGAGTGAGTTGAGTGATGTAATACTAGGGTTTGCTAACTTGGTTGATACTGCCTATGATTTTAAATAACTTCTAACTTGTTGGGTTGTCAATCTTAGTACTGTGGTAAACCTTATAGACTTGGTAGTTCAATGTATATTTATATTGTTAAATTTTCATTGTAGTAGTGCATGAGATATTTATACATGTTCGGAAATTATTGAATTCTGATTTTGAATAGGAATTGCTCAGGGACGAGCAATGTCTAAGTGTAGGGATATTTGATGTGCTTGTAATTGCACATCTTTTCTAGCAATAAATCCTGACATTTTATACATGTTTATATATTATTTTGAATGATTATGATGCTTAATACTTAAAATGCTTAATATTGTGTTCTAGAAGCCTTGGTAGAGATTTGGAGGAAAAACGATGAAAAACAGAGAAGATACGAAGAATCGGGTGAAAACCGCAACGTTCAGCTTAGAGATTGAGAATGTGATCCCTTATTTTCCAGCCTCATTATGATGTGAAACCTGCTTGAGATGATAGAGCATGGAAAATGATGAACATAGGCAAAAACGGGGGTCAATTTCGAGTTATAACGAAGAAGTTATGAACGTTTCAAGGTTATTGCTGAAAAGGTCAAACATGCCCCGAAACGGCCCGTGACCACGTAACGACCCGTTATGGCCACTTTTCACGAAAAACCCCTAATTTCGGGCCTATAAATAGAACTTGATGCTTAGGAACGAAGGGGTTAGTTCCAAACGGCTAGGGTCGGCCATTAGGCCCCTGTTACAACCAGAGGAAGCTAGATATGAAGATTGGAAGGCTCAAGAAGGCTTAGAAACAAGGAATTGAAGTCCGATCGATGCTACTACGCATCGATTGTCCGGTTTGCGATTGTTTGCATTTGATTTCTGTTTTTCCAGTATTGTTTATGTTCTCAATTCAGTAGTATGATAGGCTAGTTGTATTCATCATCTAGGTTTAGATGATGCTTGATTGATTCGACTTTATGGTTTGATTTATTTGCTTATGACACAATGATTTTAGTATAACGTATATGATTCCTATTACATATTAGATTTGAGTTATTGTTTGCATGTTTGATCCATTCCTAGTAGTCATTGGTTTATTGCATAGACTTGAATTCACCTATTCATTTGATCGATTACCATTTCTTAGTTGTTATCTGGCGATATCAATATGTGTTTAGGAACTCTAGGAGCCTAGATAGGAATTGGTGATGATGTTCATTCAATAGTTCGTGTCGATTGAAGTGTGTCCTTATTTTTAGTCATGAACCTTAGCCTCATGTCTTGGGTCAAGGGATTAGTGAAGTGTCTAGATATATTGCACATGTGATGGTATATAGTTTGGTCATAGTTGTTAGTCCATCGTGGTCATTCAGAATAGGATTGGTCTATGGTCCTAGGTCTTAGATCAGGTATTCGTGGCTTATAGCTAATTGAATTAGTGGATACTTCATTGTGGTTGTGGTTATAATTGTAGATATAGTCTCTAGCGATTCTGTATCCTTATGACAGTTTAGCATAAGCAGGTCTTTCCATATAGTTGATGAGGTTAAGATGTTTCTATCCCTAGATGATGCCTTTTCTTATATTTGAGTTTCCCTTATAGCTTACCTTTAGTATTTAGGTTTGATATTCCATATTTCAATAATCATTTGATAAGTTCTATTTTAGTATAGTTAGTTAAGCTAGTTTAGGTGACAGCTAGGCTAGTTAGTTAGGTTAGGGTAGTTAGGCCAGAAATAGGTTAGGTTGAGTAGGAGACGTGTATCCACGTATCGACCCCTATACTTACCAATAGGACCCTACTACATAAACGATAGGTACACTTACCTGTATGCGTGTTTAAGTCCTTTAGGTGATCTTAGGGTTTATAAATGTAAAACTTCTTTATGCAAAAGTATCTAGTAATTTATATACTATGTGCACGCATCACCCACACAACGGGCACGAGATACACCTCCCGACTGGAAGTCGGACTGAGTTCAATGTCAGCCTAACTTACCGTGACCAAGTGGACACGGGGAAGGCACTAAAATGTAAGGACGAAGTCCTACACTTATTTTAGTCAGCTTTAGTTGCGAAAGTATTATTAGCATGAAACTAGGCTAGCTACCTACGATATGCATTGTGCTTTAATTACTTAACTTAGATGAATAGTCACTGTTGTATTCGTACCCGCATGTCTATTGGCTATAGTAGAATGTGTGCCTTGTGAATTCACTCAACATTAGGTTGACACTTGTTCTTTTGCATGTTTTGACAGGTCGCTAGGAGTAACTGGTTTGTGCACACGCTTGGGCTTTCAAGTTGCTTTTTTATTTGGGAAAAACAAACGCTTTTTTTAACTATGTGTTTTGTTTAAATTATTCGTGAGCGGTTTTGCTCACGAACGGGCGCCTTGTTTTGCGCAACAAATTTACTTCCGCTGTTTCTAAATCTTCAATAACTCTAATTAAATAAGTAACTCCGGTTTGGAGCTGAAATTTACATTTTAAATCCTGATCTTTTAGTATTTATAACTAACGACTCGGTCCTGGTCTTGTCGCACCCCACATGGTAAAACTCCGTTAGTGGAAATTTGGGGTGTGACATGAGGCCCATGGTTGTCCCCCACATAGTGCAAGCTCACCCTTAGAGGGTTGTTGTAAAAGGGACGTAATGAGTTTAGCGAAACCACTCCCATCTCCCCAAGCAGCCAAGGCCCACTGAATAGTAAGGCATTGGAGGGATTTTCTATTTCCGACCTACGCTCCTGTTGGTTAGAAGGCTTGAGAACCCGAAACGTGCAACATGGTAATAACAAAAGTCTCACCCATGCCCCAACTGACTCCGTCCTAGCCATCTCCTTGCATAAGGAAGAAGTTAAGGCCTGGGAAAAAGCCATGCGACAGCTATGAGGAATGCTCTAAACAGTTTTGATAAGAGAGTGAGCAGACACGTTCATGGAGGGCCTCATCCACACCCCCCCCCTCAAGGGAGCAGACTTTCCCACCACTTGCCGTTTAGGGGTCCCCACAATGAACTCCTCTACCTCCCCTACAACCCACTTCAATCTGACCATATCGTCCACATGGTGGCATGAACGAGTGAGAGAGTGTAAGCACATACACTCTCCACATAACCATTGGTCAACGACCTTAAGAGCGTTACCACTCGCCTCAAATAAACCCAAATCGATGGAAACCACATCACGCAAACCCCACTTCACTCATCCGAAGACAAATGGAGCCCTATGATATGCGCCATCAACCTCGGAAACCCTTTGAACTCAACTAGACCATCCGGGCAGCAGTGAAATCGGCCAGACCCTGTCGGGGAGCTAACACCAATCTCCTCGGAAGGACCCCTGCAGACGAACTGAGCCCTAGGAATATACCAGAAATGGCTGCAAGACTTCTAAAGCCAATCTCGAGCTGAGTTTGAAAAACCAAAACACAAAAACAGAGGGGGTAAATGAGAGCAACAACGGGTTACCCACCCCCTGTAATCGCAATATGCCCTCACAACATGTGGGGGATTATGATGAAATTTGAACCCCCGATGAAGACCTAGATGCGAGGAAGAAGATAAATAGATAGAAACGGTTTACGACAAATATACGAAATCGGTTTATGAAAAAATGGGTTTACGAAAAACAGAGCAAAATCGATGGAAATGATTTACGGCAAAATTTGAGAAAACCAGATGATATCAAATAAAGGGTTTACGATAGGAATTGGGCTTACGGTTCAGCAGCTAAAATAATTGGGTATACGGTTCAACGCCTAAAATTTGAAAAGTGAATGTTGCGAATGAATAAGTTTGCTGACATGGTCAATACAAAGGAGAGAGATGTGTGAACCGTAATAACTTTTGAGCTTAATCGACCCTAACTATTGTTGGGTTAATCCTGACATGGGTCATGGATGCAGGTCAAATCTGAGTTATGAAGCTGAGTTGAATGAGTCAAGTTTTTATATTAGTCACATGTTAATTGAATAAGCTAGGTAACGGGTCAGTTTGTTAGAGTCGGTTGTTTAGTTTGATTGAGTCAGAAACGTGGGTTTTAGTTGCTAGCTTGTAGGAGTTAGTTGTTTAGTATCTCACGTGTAGGTTTGGAGTCTTCTATTTAAAGTGGGTCTATGAGTATGAATCACTACTACAAAAAATGGCTTTAATGGCGCGCAATGCGCATCATAAAGGGGTATAGATGACGTGCATTTGCCCGTCAAGGAATCCCCCATCAGAAATAGAGACGACACGCATTTGCGCGCCATTTGGTTATGACGCGCAATGCGCGTCATAAATGTGTGTCAAGGAAGCCCCAGTCCTAAAGAGTTATGACGCGCATTTTTACGTGTCATAAATGAGTGTTATGGTTGACAAGGTTAAAAAAATAATTTTTTTATAGAATTACTAATTTCTACATTAAATGAAAATTAATCTCATAATACAAAATAAAATACACATAGAACAACAGAGCCGTTTCTGAGAACGTCAAAAAGAATTTGGGCCCGACACGGGGAAAAAAAAGTGCCCCTATATTATAATATCCATAATCAAGTACGAAAAGCCAAAAATACGATGAAAATCATTATTGCAACAAAAGTATTACTCCTACAAAATATAATATATCTAAGTAAATCATTCTTGAACTCGTAGGGTTTTTTTCCAGGTAGTGACTAATGTGATTACGTAATACGTGAAACTAGTTTATTTCCGTTTTTCTCTTAATCTCTCTATTGGATCAAATCAATTAAATCATCAAAAGACTGGACTGGGCTTAAATAGTGTATATATATAATGGACTAAAAACAGATAACTTAATCTCTTTATTGGATCAAATCATCAAAAGACTGGACTGGGCCTAAATAATATATATATATATATATATATATATATATATATATATTAGACTAATAAAAATCTAGTGCCCCTAAATCCATTGGGCCCGACGCATGGGCTGAGGCTGCGCCTCCCCAGCACCGGCCTATAGAACAAAATAACAAAATAATGCATTCATAACAACATTCAAGAGTTATTACAAAATTCAATTTGTTCATACAATATTTTCCACTCGTAGATGTTCATTTACCCTCAACCTAACCTTTGTAACTTTCTTCAATGATTTGGATTCACTTGAATCAACGTACTAAACTAATGTGGGTGTCTTTGTAACCTCTGTAACTTTCTGCTGCATGTGCCTCTTGGTCTTAAAGCATGTATGCTATTAAGAAGTTAAAAAAAATCAAATTAAAAGATCTCAGAAGAATTCTCAGGTAAATCCTGATGTACAAAGTCAAAAAAAAAAATCTACACTGGGTAAATTACCAGCCAAGTCGAAAAGCTATTAATCGGTTTGTAGCTTCTTGATCTTCATCCGAGTCTAAGAATGGTTCATACCATTTTATATCTAGTGATATCCTAATTAGACCTCCTTAAACTTCCTGGAGAATGGATAAATTAATTTTAGATTTCCTAAGATACCTTTATCTTGTTCCCATGTGGCAAATGGGTGAGTTAACTAACTCAAGTCAAATTGGCACTTTTTAACAATGGCTTAGAACAAGTCGGGCGGCGTTTGTTAGTAAAATGAAGTTAAGACAAGTTTGAAAGACATGTGACAATTTGATCAAAGTACAGGGGTGTAACTTGTAAATGTCTTTAATTTTGTTTTAAATTTCTGTTAATAAGTTGTTAGAGGTGATTAGTATAAAACTCTCTAGAACTGTGTAAATCCAATCTAATTCATTCAATAAAATTTTTCTTCATACATTTTGTGTTGTTGTTCTTCAAATTTCAATCTTTATTTGTTATCAGAGCTTCAAGGAGAGGGCAATCCCAATTCGAATTTGAAGATCTCGGAGTTCATAAAGGAAAAGGGGATATGTGATCCTCTGGTGAACTGTGGCAACAATTTATCAATTTTTGACGTCACCGCGAAGGCCGTCGCCTCAACGACAAAGAGCGCCAGCGATGAGTGATGATGGAGGGAATAACGCAAATCGATAGAATATTCGAGAGAATTACACAACGATTCCATTACAATGTCCGGTGTTAACTCAGACGAATTACACCATTTGGGCCATGAAATTGAAGACAATCTTTAATGTGCACGGGTTATGGGACACTGTTCAGCCAGCGGAGGGAGCTGCAGTCGACCCCAAGAAAAACAGTGCTGCAATTGCCTATTGGTTTCAGTCGCTGCCTGAGGAATTGGTAATTCAAGTAGCGAATCAAGAATCGGCTAAAGACATCTGGAACTCTATTCAAACAAGGTATGTTGGTATTGATAGAGTAAAAAAGGCAAGATTGCAAACATTGACATTTGAGTATAACTCATTGACAATGAGAGAAAATGAGTCAATAGATGAGTTCTCGTCTAAACTTAGTGCATTAGCCACCAGGCTCTGCTAACCTTGGATCTCCAATAGATGATCCTACCTTGGTTAAGAAATTACTAGAGTCTGTACTAGAAAACTTTCTTCATATTATAGCATCCATTGAGCAGTTCATGGATTTGGATACAATGGCCTTTCAAGAAGCCGTGGGGAGGCTAAGAGGCTTTTGAAGAAAAGGTTGGTATGAAGCAGAAGGTAACAACTGTCAAGGATCAAGAGTTTTTGCTAACATATTGTGAGTGGCAATCAAGAAAAAGGGATTTAAAGACCAAAGGGAAGTGGGACAAGAATAGGAGTACTAAATCACAAGATGAGGAATCAAGTGTTCTTGAGAAAGGAAGGATTGAACAAAAAGGAAGTAAGAGCAACAAAAGGCAAGAAGGCAGACCCAAGAAAGATAAGTAAAAAATTAGATGTTTTAAATGTGACAAAATGGGCCATTATGCTAGTGATTGTTTGAAATTGAAGGTGAAGGATCAAGAAGTAAATTTGACTCAGGATATGAGTGATAAGCCTACATTATTGATGATCTCAATGGATGAAGATCATAAAGAGGTTGTATACTTGAATGAGGCCAAAGTATTACCGGGAAGCTATTATGATTCAGAAAGTGATGAAGGGGTCACATGGTATCTAGACAATGGTGCATCAAACCACATGACAGGTATTCTTTCTCATTTCTCTGATCTAAATAAAAATATATGTGGAAATGTCAGGTTTGGGGATGGGACAAGTGTAGATATACAGGGTAGGGACTTAGTTGTATTACAAGGTAGAACAGGTGGGCAAAGGGTCTTGACTGATGTTTACTATATTCCAAGCCTGAAAAGTAGTATATTGAGTTTAGGACAAGCAACTGAAAAGGGATGTGAGGTTGTGATGAGAGAGGATAGTTTGTGGTTATATGAGGAAAATAGGAACCTGTTAATGAAGGTTAAAAGAGCCCCTAATAGGCTGTATAAAATCAACTTGAAAACTGGTGCCCTATGTGTTTTCTGAATAGTATAAATGATCCTGATTGGTTATGGCATGGGAGGTTAGGCCATGTGAATTTTCAGGCATTAGAGGACATGACTAAGTTTGAATTAGTAAGGGGTGTTCCTAGAATTAAGAACTCCTCACAAATATGTGATGCATGCATGGCTGGTAAACAAACTAGGCAGTCATTTCCCAAAGAATCTAAGTATAAGTCTAAGGTTCCATTAGAATTAGTTTCAATGGACCTGTGTGGACCCATAACTCCTGCAACAAGTGCAGGAAATAGGTACATGATGCTTCTTGTAGATGATTATACTAAGTTCATGTGGGTGTACTTGATTAAGACTAAAGATCATGCTTTTCATGTGTTTAAAATGTTTAAAACAGAAATAAAAGGCAAATTGAGAACAAAGATTAAGTCACTAAGGTCAGGTAGGGGGGGGGGGGGGATTTACCTCCAAAGAATTTGAGCTATATTGTGATGAGAGTGGTATACATAGGCAACTAACAGCTCCATACTCACCCCAATAGAATAGGAGTGTGGAAAGGAGAAACAAGACTATACTAAATATGACTAGGAGTATACTTAAGGCAATGAGTGTTCCTGATGAATTCTGGGGAGAAGCTGTTAGACACTCTATGTAGGTTCTTAATAGGTTGCCAACTAAGGCTTTAGGGAGAAATACACCATATGAAGTTGTAAAAGGTAGAAAGCCTAACTTGCAACACTTGAAAAGTATTTGGGTGTGTAGGACATGTTAAGATTGTCAAACCTGGTCAGATGAAACTTGAGGACAGAAGTGTACCTATGCTATATTTGGGAAATCAAGAGGGAAGTAAGGCCTATAGGATGTATGATGTGAATAAGGAGCAGATTGTTGTGAGTAGAGATATAAGGTTTGAAGAAAATAGGAAATAGAATTGGAAGCAGCCTGTAGATAGTCCAAAAATAAGTGAAAAGTGTGAAAGCATAGCAGTATTAGGAGAACCTGAGATAGTTATTCCTGAGGAGGAGCACTTACAGTCCTCTGATGAAGAGGTTCTATAGGATTTCTATGAGGATGAGGAGAGTGATCAAGATGATTATGAAGTTGTCCAGGATGTGGGAATGAATCAGGGACCACAGAGACCAACTACTAAGTCAGGTAGAAGAACTGCTGTCCCAACACATTTTGAGGATTTTGTTTTGGATAATAGGCTGAAACAACTTCAGCATAGGCAAGAAATGAATGATCAAGTTGAGTTGTTACTTGCACAGGAAGAAGAACCTATTCAGTTTAGAGATGCCATTAAGAGTGATGAGTGGAGAAGTGCTATGAAAGAGGAACTCAATGCTATAGAAAGAAATAACGACTTGGTATCTTACTGATTTGCCTAAAGGGCATAAAACCATAGGTCTTAAATGGCTATTTAAGATTAAGAAGGATGCAAGAGGAAATATCACTAAGTATAAGGCCAGATTAGTTGCTAAAGGATATGTTCAACAACTAGGGATAGATTATGAGGAAGTATTTGCTCCAGTGGCTAGAATAGAAACTATAAGATTACTTCTATCATTTGCATCTATGAAGGGTTGGAAAGTGTATCAATTAGATGTTAAAGCAGCCTTTTTGCATGGTGATCTTAAGAAAACTGTGTTTGTCAACCAACCAGAGGGGTATGTTAAAAAAGGACATGAGCATAAGGTGTATAGGTTGAAAAAAGCTCTCTATGGTTTGAAACAGGCTCCTAGAGCCTGGAATGTGAAACTTGATGAAGTGTTGAAAGGTTTGGGATTTAGGAGGTGTAAGCATGAATCAGCAGTTTATACAAGGATTATGGGAAAAACAAGTATCTATGTAGGTGTATATGTAGATGACCTGTTGATAACTGGAAGTGATCAGGAAGAAATTAGTGTTTTTAAGAAAGAAATGCAAGAGCAGTTTCAAATGACAGACTTAGGTTTGTTATGTTACTACCTAGGCATAGAAGTGGACCAGATGAAGGATGGTATAGTTATCAAGCAGTCAGCTTATGCTAAGAAAATAGTTAAACTTGCAGGTTTAGAAGAGTGCAATGCAACTAAGGTTCCTATGGAATTTGGCTTAAGGTTGAATAAAGAAGAGGGTGGAGAGGATGTGGAAGCCAGTCTCTATAGGAAGTTGATAGGATCACTTAGGTACTTGACCCAAACCAGACCAGACATATGCTTTGCTGTTGGTTTTGTAAGTAGGTTCATGGAAATGCCTAAGGTAGCTCATTTGAAAGCAGTAAAACACATTATAAGGTATGTGAGAGGTACACTGGATTATGGAATAAAGTATTCAAGGGGTGAGTTGCAAGGGCAGTTTGAACATACTTTAATTGGGTTCAGTGATAGTAATCATCTGGTGAATAATGATGATGGAAGGAGTACATCTGGAAATATATTTTTCTACAATGGGTCAGCAATTAGTTGGTACTCACAGAAGCAGAAAATAGTAACTTTATCTAGTTGTGAAGCTGAGTTTGTAGCAGCAAATGCAGCTGCTTGTCAAGCAGTATGGTTGAGAAATCTGTCAAAGGAAATAACGGGGAAAGAACAGAATCCAGTTGAGCTGCTAGTGGACAATAAATCAGCTATAGCTCTTGTCAAGAATCCAGTGTTTCATGGTAGATCAAAGCATATTAATCTAAGATATCATTACATTAGAGAATGTGTGGAGAAGAATCAAATACTTGTTGATTTTGTTAGTAGCAATTCTCAAAGGGTTTATATCTTAACAAAGGCACTATCAAGAACTAAATTTGAAGAGATGAGAAGCTTGTTGGGTGTTAAAGAATTTAAATAAAGTTCAGATTGTAGCTTCTTAAAGGTAAGAGCTTGACACATTAGTGTAAGTACATCCATTGGATCACTGCTACATGATGCTAATGTCAGGCTGTTACCAATAAGAGGTGAATTCTTAATGAACTGAAGGATACTGATTGGATTTAGGGGGAGAGTGTTAGTAAAATGAAGTTAAGAGAAGTTTGGAAGACATGTGGCAATTTGATCAAAGTACAGGGGTGTAACCTGTAAATATCTTTAATTCTGTTTTAAATTTCTGTTAATAAGTTGTTAGAGGTGATTAGTATAAAACTCTCTAGAACTGTGTAAATCCAATCGAATTCATTCAATAAAATTTTCCTTCATACATTTTGTGTTGTTGTTCTTCAAATTTCAATCTTTAGCGTTGACCCAACAATACTTCTATATCTATTTTTTCGCTAAGCTTCTTGTACAATTTTTATAGTTATGAAAACTATTTATTTAAAAGAATATCTAATTGCTTTCAATTGTTCCTTTAACACGTTGGCCACTTTCAACCTGCTTTACATTTTACCCATTTAACCGTAAGAGTAAAAATGTTAATCAATATTTTAATCCGTTTTCAACTAAATGGGTCGGGAATTGACATCAATAATGTATAAAAAATTGATTTTCAAGATTATTAAAAAGGGCCTTATATTTTGACAGAAAAATTACCTTGAGTTTTTGTTTATATCCATGATAAACAACAACATGAGATAACAGAATATGGTGAGCCACAATATACGATTCATCAGATGATTTTTTCTTTATACATAACAAATGGAAGAGAAAAAGAACACCTTCCTGGTTCTTGAATTCCATAATCATATCCTTGAATTGCAAATCCATAAGGCTCATTGAAGGTGATCCAGTGTTTCACTCTATCTCCAAATGCCTCAAAACTTTTAAAGCAAAGTGCTCAAAATCCTCTCTACAAACAAGAAACAATTAGAATTTTAGTGATGCAGAGATACACGCTGGATTCAAAAATAAATAGCAAGCATTGAAAATTTAAGCATTTTTACATAAAATCTAAATAAGAATTGCATTTGGGCCTACCTTTAATTACTTATAAAAAAACCTAACTCTTGTCCCTTAATTACTTAATTTAGGCCCAATTGCCCAAAAACCTTAAAAAAATTAAATTGGATTTGGGGCTCTATTACCTGTTGCATGTCTGCGTACAACGTATACCACCAATTTACCAAAAGAAACGAGCAGGAGAAATCGTACGACCAGAATTCCGATCGTCGAACGTCGATCGATGCTGTAAGTCGCCGGAATCGGATAATATGATTGATAGGTTTCAAAAAATGAAAACTCGTAGAGAGCAAGTTTAAGTGTTTTGTAATTATTTAAGTTGGGGAATGATGAAGTTTGTTCTAAGTTTTTTATATTTTTGTCTTGTTTTGTAATTTTTTCTCGAATGTCGATTGACCCGTCGCCGACCCGACCCGACCCGAACCGAATCGGTCTAAAAAATTATTTGAAGGATGGTGGACGATCAAAAAAAATAGTATACACCGAAAATTTCCGAACCCCATAAAAAAATTTCCTGGGTTCGCCACTGCCTGCACCTTTTTAGCCATCGCTATGGACCATGGTCCCCGTTAACCTGAAAACTAACACTTGCTTCTCCTCCGTGGGCGTTTGCGAAGTTTTCGGCCCATCGATATCACCGGATATATATATTCGATCTGAATCCACAAATGTTATTATATGATCGATCAGTACTTTCGATCTTACGTACATGCAGGTAATCAAGTAACGTCCTTTTGGCAGTGGGCTCAACCATTTAAGTGTAATCCGGTACACTATGAGCTAAAAAAGAGTAAACCATAGTTGCAGGGGCACGGGACCAGCTCTACAGTGACCGAACCACGTTAATCTTGATCTGTTGTTCAATCCATTTTTCTAATCTTTTGCATGTGTCGTCCGTTGTCACTTTCGCTAACTGATCGTCGTGCCTAACAAAAGTGAGGCGTAAAAAATTCCAACCCTGTGAAATTTTTTCCTTTGGTTCACTTGTACATCCATGTATATCCATATATAGGCATATATATATGGATATATTATATATATATATATATATATATATATATATATAGGGGCAAGGTTAGTATGCAAACCCCATCTAGTTGGGAAAACTTTACAAACCCATCCAAGGGTCACAAATCAACCACATCATCAACATTTCTTATACCCATAAGGGCTTTATAGTCTTTTCATCAAACATAAAAGCAAAAAAAAATCTCCTCTGTGTCTGTGTGTCTGGCATACTGTCAAGCAGAAGAAAGCAAACATGTTGCTTGTACCTTTTCCTTTCTACTTTATATGTACTTTGTGTACTATATTATTTATTAATATTTGCATTAATATCATTTTTTCCAATGTATTAATATCATCTTTTTCAATGCACACTTTAACTATAATAACTAATTAAAATTTCTAAATAATTGGTACTTTATGTTATTAGATTAGTTAATTAATTTATAATCAAATTTTTTTTCTATTTATAAACGATTTATGTTTTGCTCTTTATGATTTTCAAAGTGTTTTTATTGTTTGGTGGTATATTATAAGTAAATAAGTATGAATATTGTTGTCGTATTTTTTTCTCTTGTACTTTTCTGTTATAACATTTCAATTAAATTACATACGTAAAAAAATTGTTATTGTTATTAAACATTCCGCTCACAGCATATTCTAAAGGAATGATACATATGTAAATTTATATACGTAACATAATTACACATGTTATGTTGACAAACATTTTATTAAATATACACTTAAAAATTTACGTAAGTACATTTACATATGTAAAATTACATAGATAATAAGATGTAACATGTTACATAGGTAAAATTACATATGTAACATCGTAAAAAATATGACAAGATTTATCATAAATATATAGGTGAAATTACATGTGTAACATCATTAAAATATTTACATCAGTACATTTACATCGTTCAAAATTTTACATCAGTACATTTACATTGTTCAAAATTGTAACAAGATCTACCATAAGTACATAAGTTAATTTACATATGAAACATAATGAGATATAACATATTACATAAGTAAAATTACATATGTAAACATCATTAAAATTGACTGACAAGATTTACCATAAATACGTAGGTAAATTTACATATGTAACTTCGTTAACATTTTACATATGTTACACAGGTAAACTTACACATAATAATACACAAAATAAAATGTATATTTTTATTATTTTAAAACATTACAATCAATGTTTTTTTTTATTAATTTATAAGAAAACATTACAATCAATATTAAACGCAACAAAAATATAACAAAGCTAACAAAAAAATAAAAGCTAATTATGTTTCCGTTCTTGATAATCAGCTTCATCTTTGACATAAAAATCTTTTCACCTACAAAAAAATTATTTTATCACTTAATATACATAAAAACTTACACATGTTATGTAGACAAACATTTTATCAAATATACTCTTAAAAATTTACGTAAGTACATTTACATATGTAAAATTACATAGATAATGAGATGTAATATGTTACATATGTAAAATTACATATGTAACATTGTTAAAAATTCAGACAAGATTCACCATAAGTACATATGTAAAATTACATATGTAACATCATTAAAAGATTTACATCATTACATTTACATCGTTAAAATTTTTAACAAGATTATCATAAGTACATAGGTTAATTTACATATGAAACATAATGAGATGTAACATATTAAATAGGTAAATTACATATGTAACATCGTTATAAATTGAGACAAGATTTACCTATGTAATTTACATATGTAACATGATTTAAAAAACATATGTAACACGCGTGTAACATTAAACGAAATAAAATATCAAAGGGAATGATACATTAAACCAAACAGAAATATCTAAGGGAATAATACATATGTACATTTACATACGTAACATGATTATTGACAAATGATTTTGAGAGCACAAATTAGGTCACCATTAACATTACATATTCCATCATTTATGTAAATAAGAAATTAAAAAAATTAATATTTGTGTTAATGACACTAGGTACATACTGTAATTAATTGTTGCTTGAAAATATTAAAGCTTAGTGTAAAAAAAAAACGTTGCTTGGGATATATTATAATTTTGTGATATATATACAATGAACATAGTTTGTTGTTAAAACAACGTAATTTTGAAATATATGATAAGTTTAGAATATATATACAAAGAATATATAATTTTGAAAAAAAAAATTATATTGCTGTTCAAAATCTCATTAAAAAGTTACACATTAACTTAGAAAAAAAGGACAAAATAGATTGAATTTAAAATGGATAATCGGAGTTGTAAAGACAAATCAAAGTGTTCAAACTTTTAGAGAGAGAAGCCAAACCATGTTAAAAAACGACAGTGGATCAGAGAAACCAAACCAAACACCGTATGCGAAAAATATAAATTGATTAAATTTTAAATAACCAGCACATATAAATAATTAGGGGGAAAATATAAATGTTTACATATGTATACATTATATACTTTAATCCGGACATATGTAAATTGCATAAAAAATATACAGAATCTTTTTTTTCTGGCTTTAAATATGCAAAATAACAAAATGAATCTAAAGCGTCAACATAATTGAGACTGTATGTATTACTGAATCGATGAGCAAAAAAAATTTAAAAAAATTATAAAAAAATTCAATAACTGTAAAAACATGAAGAACATAAAACAAAAAACATACCTTGTAAAGAATTAACAAGATTCGCGCAATCAACCTCAGGATCCTCGTTCGAAGCATCGAAAACAGGGCGTACCGGTATATTTAGAGAATCGGGGATAAAAGACACGCCTTTGTTCTTGGACAGATCACTACGAAAACAAGAAAATCTATGAACATCGACAAAATAAGTTACATTTAGGGGGAAGATGAAACCCCAGAAATTGAAAAACAAAACAAAATAGAGAAATTAAATAATTACAGCTTAATAGCGGCCAGGTTAGCAACGGAGGGATTAGATGGACGATCATCCGGGTTTCCCTTGACGATTTCTATCGAAATTTTGAAGGTTACAAAAGATGAAAAACGCAATGAACGGTGCAAGCTGAAAGATGAAAAATAAGGAAATTCGTTTACGAAGGTTTTTTTACGATGATTGATAATGGGGGTAATCTTGAAAAATTAAAGTAAAAACTTACTTGCTTGAGATGAAGATGAGAGAGTTAGAAATTAAAAAAAAAGGTTGGAGGAAGAGGAAAGATAGTTGCAGGTGGATTTGATGGGAGAAGGTGATGGGGTGGATACATGCAGTGGCTATTGCAGGTGGTACTTTCCCCACAAATGATAAAATACCATTCTTACCCTTTTGGTGGATATTGGTAAGTAAATGAAGTATTAAAAAAAAATAAAAAGCTCAAAAAAAGATCAACCATTAGATGAGTGCAATCAAGGGCCAAGAATTGGTTTTTAAAGTTTTCCCAACTCAAGTGAGTTTTCATTCTACCCTTCCTCTATATATATATATATATATATATATATATATATATATATATATATGTGAAACGTGTAGATGTTTTTTCAATAAACCAAACAAAGATGTGACTCTACCTTAAATGGGTACCTATATCCTCATTACTTCAATCCACATTCACATGCAAATGCTCATAAACTACCTTCATCCTCTCTCTCTTTTGGGGTATATAAAGACAACTCAAGCACAAGGGCAATGCAAATCAAGTTTAAGGCATATATATGATTAAAACTTTGAAAGTTTATCAACTCAAAAATGGCCAAGGTGGGAAATATTAGAAATGGTAAGAAAAACAATGGGATCTTGAGGCTTAAGTTAGTCATAGAGAGATTGCAAAAAGGGTCTTTCCCCTGGCCAGAAAACGACAAGATTCGAATCTGGCCAGATATGGTCCCTAAAGACGTGAAAAAGAAGGCCACTTTGCAGTGATAGCATCCGATGATTACGAGGAAAGGCGATTCGTAATTCCTATCGCTTGCCTACGTCATCCTTCGTTTCTAACTCTCTTGGAGAGAGCGGCCGAAAGTAGACGGGTTCAACCATGAAGGCGCGCTTATGATACCTTGTGGACCAAGTGAGCTCAAGTGGGTGCTAGAGGAACGAATCGGGTCTCGAGATGGTTCGGCAATATTGGCCTATTGGGCAGAGTTCGTGTAAAGCCATGGGTGAAGTTGTTAAAGTTATGAAGAATGAGTTCATGTGATCTCATGGTCACTTGTTGTGCTTTGCTACTAGGCCATTTCTTGCCTCGCATGGTCACTATTGTGCCTTTGATAGAAAGCCATTGTTTTCTCTTATTATGAAAGTTATTCTTTGGGTCTAATTATGTAAAAATTCTTATATATTTAATGGAAATGATTATATTA
>JBCNJP010000006.1:5956327-5988619 GCA_039602395.1 Deinandra increscens subsp. villosa | reverse complement strand
AGTTCTCAAACCCAATTAGTTCTCAAATGATCCTCTCCCTATATATATATATATATATATATATATATATATATATATATATATATATATATATATAGGGTTAGGATCCTGCGAAAACACATTTTTTTGTGAAAACTGCGAAAACACATATTAAAACTCACGTAACTTTTTCATACGTTAACGATTTTTCATAAAATTTGCGCCAAAAGTCTTAGAATTACGTTATCTTTAAATCTGGAGCAAAATATTAAAAAAAAAACTGAACGTTTTTTTTCCCGTGTGATGCACATGTGCATCATATAATTAAAAAAAGTTATAAAATGCTATTTTTTTTCTTTAAATCTAAAGATAACACAACTATAAGATTTAGGGTGCAATTTCTTTTTAAACTATTAATGTATATCACATGTATGAGCGTTTTTTTTTGTATGATGCACATGTGCATCATTCAATAAAAACGCAAAAAAATGATGAAAATATATGACATATGGTGCGACTAAGAAAAAAAATATTAACTCATACTAAAAGTATGAGTTTTTTTTGTGATGCACATGTGCACCACACAAAAAAATATTTAAAAAAATAAAAAAAAGCGTTAAGTTTTTTAAAACTTTTATAGGATTAAAGATAATATAATTTTAAGACTTTTGGTGCAAATTTTTTAAAAAAATATTAACGTATGAAAAAGTTATGTAGGTTTTAAGATTTGTTTACGCAGTTCTCACAAAAAAATGGTGTTTCGCAGGAGTCCTTCCCCCATATATATATATATATATATATATATATATATATATATATATATATATATATAGGGAGATGATCATTTGAGAACCAATTTGGTTTGAGAACTAAAAAGAACTAATTTGAGTCACATGTTTAGTTCTCAAAAGTTCTCAAAATAAAAAGTTCTCAAAATAAAAAGTTCTCATTTGAACCTAACCCTATATATAGTAAAAAGTTCATTGTAGACACCCCATAAGTGTAGACAGTGTAGACACCCTTTTTCACCATTAGATCTCTTGATCTAATGGTTGTGATTAATTTTATTTTTTCTTTTTTTCTTTTTTCTCATTAATTAGAAACTTTCACATGTGAAAAAGAGCTATTTCACATGCGAAAGTGTCTATATATATATATATATATATATATATATATATATATAGTGTAAAAAAAGGAAAAGGAAAAAGGAAAAGAGCCGTTACATATTAAATGGGGGTTGCAATGGTAAAAAAATGTTATAAGTTTAAATTTTATGAAAGAAAAATGATAGGCGTGTGATCTAATTGTTGTGATTAATTTTCTTTTTTCTTTTTTTCTTTTTTCTCATTAATTAGAAACTTTCACATGTGAAAAGAGCTATTTCACATGCGAAAGTGTCTATATATATATATATATTGTAAAAAAAAGGAAAAAGAAAAGAGCCGTTACATATTAAATGGGGGTTGCAATGGTAAAAAAATGTTATAAGTTTAAATTTTATGAAAGAAAAATGATAGGCGTGTGATGATTGAGATGCTATAAAAAGTTAAGGTACCCAAATAACACCCAAATCGATCCAATCTACATATCCCGAATCAAATATTTACAAAACCAAAAGAACCAAACATGAAGATCATGTGAATGATGCGAACATCTCACGAAGGCTGCAGATCCAAAGCGCGGACATGGAAAGCCAGGAGGTAGAGAGCAAAGAGAAAAATCAATTTGAGACTATATGTCAAGAAAGAAGAAAACCACGGTTGAAAAAAAAAAGAAGAAGAAGAAGACATGTGGTTTCAAGAAAAAGATATGTCTAAAACACGTGTCAACCCAAAATAAGCTAACAATAAAAAAATCATGTCATTTAGGTAAAATGGTCTAGTGGTAAGAGGCTTATGCTTCTTTGGTTGATGTCTCAAGTTTAAACCTGAGCTGTGGTGTTTATTTGTAATTTAGGGTAGAATAGGAGTAAAGTAGTTTGTCGGTAAAAGAAAAAAACAATAAAAATCATATATTAACTATAGTCAGGAGGATTTGAGCATATTCCCACACTTATCCTTTTTTCGTCCCGAAAAAAATTTGCAATAGAATCGTAAGTGAAGAAGTGACTTTAAAATTCTTTTCCAATTTTTTCTGATATATTCACGTGCTAACTGTAATCATCAGTATTTATATCCGACTAAACCCAACCACCGACTAATCAAGCCCCTGACCATGCTTTAGCATTTTAATTTTTTTATTATCAATCTATCTATGGGCTCACCTAATCCCATCTCAAGACATGTTAAGGCTTGGGTTTAAATCATATAAATTCTCCCACCACAATAAAAAAAAGTTATCTGTCTTAAATATAATAAATGATGGATGAATGGATGGTATTTATGAATTATGAGTTTTATACATGTTTTTTTATCATTATTATTATTTACTTTTTTTTTATCAGAACCTTGCTTAGTGGTGCATCAAACGAGCTTTTAACCTGAACAGTAGTGCATAAGCTTCAGCCCTTACTGTATTTTTGTGAACCTCATCCAGTGGAGCATCTGATAACAGTTTGTTGAGACTGCTACAAATACCTAACTTAAACTTGTAGTAGGGTAAGCTAGGGTATCGAACCAAGGGATTCTATGGTTATTTGCTAGCTAACTGGATTAATAACTAAATTAAACCTAAGTTACTTAAACCTAATTTGCTGAAATTGAAAAGGTGTTTTTTAGCTGTTTTGATTGAATTTGATTGTAAACTAACAAACTACGGAATAACAAAACCAAATTAATAAACTTGCTACTAAGTGAATTATCTGATGATGACAAAGGTAACCACTTTAAGATTCAGGTTGTTAAGTACCTAGTTTATCACTTTGGGTTTCTATTCTGAAAATTACATAGACATAACCGTATTCAGTTTGATTAACCTAATTACTAGTTACCACGTACTTGCTTAGGATAGCCTTAGAGCTATGCTTAGAAAGGTAGTCCGGGAGTGGGTGGCGCATACGATAATAACAAGCAATCGATTAAACCAAACAAACACTAAGATCAAGTGAGTGTCACAATCTCAAAATCTCATCCATAACATAAAAAACCCTAGTTTCAAAACAGCCCTAACAAACCCTTCACCCAAAGTAGTCACGAAGGAATTAGCTGGACATCGTAATCAAATCAATAACAAGTGTAATAATGAAGAACATGAAAACAAACCAAGATCAATTACAACCGAATGCTTTGGTTCTTGAATCTTCAGAGAAAAATCGTCCAAAAAACGGCTGGAGAGAAATCCAAAACCGAAGTCTCCCTCAAAACCACAGCCCTAAGCGTTTAAATAACAAAAATCTCAAATTTTCTGGATCAACCACTCGTCGCGGGTCTCGACGTGCTGGTGTAAATGTCTCACGACCCTCGAGCCCACCAACTGCTCGATCTTTTCTCCTTAACACGTGTCGGATCCCCACATTTTTCCTTTTTTCGTCCCGAAAAAAACTGCCATAGAATCACAATCGGAAAACCAGTTTCAAAATCATTCCACTTTTCAAATTATCAACCATTTCAATTCCACATTCCAAAATGTAATCACATGTACTAACCGCAATTGCCGATATTTCAGTCCGACTAAACCCATACATTGACCTTTTGTTTTGCCCCCAAAGTGTTTATAATTTACCGAATAAAGTGTACAAGTCTACCTATGTGTCCCACATTCAGTAAGTTCAAGTTCAACCTACTCCCGAATCAAATTCAGTCAAAGTAAAGGGTATTTATGATTATATTTACAAATTTTCCCCACCCTCCTTTAAATTAGATACTCATATGTCCAAAGAATAGTGGATTTGATGGATAATGAAGGTTTTTGAGTATTTATTTTCTAATCTAACTATTTTTTTTTCTTTTCCTTTTCTATTTTTTCTTTTTCATTTTTTTCATTTTTTTTATGATTACCAACAAGCATCATGAGAGGCACTCTTTTGCGAAATGTTATCCCCAAAATCGTACGTGAGAATTTTGCCCGGGATTTCCAGAACATCATCAGAGGCACGCTGCTAAAGGATACTATCCTCCGAATTGTACATGAGTATTTTGTCCCTTCAATCCTATAGTTATTAATTACTTTATTGCCTAATATGCTCAAAGATGAAAACATATGGGGTGACATTATTTGTCGGATTTTCTTTCGCAAGAAGATCATAATGTGCCAGGTGATTCTAGGGACATAGGAGTTTCTAGCCTAAAGTGGTCTTTTTCCTCCTAATATTCAGTTTCAATATCCCTATCACCCCTAAAATGGGAACCCACTAGGAGAACTGATTTAATTACATATTTATATAACAATAAACACAATGGAATTTTTTAAGCTATTCCTAAACCAGTTGGGTGTACCGACACATCACAGATTAGACATGTTTTCCATTCTTTCATTTTCTACCACTTTCCCTTTTAATTTATTTTAGAAAACCAATTCTCGATTTTTCTATCATTTTCCATGTTTTGCAAGTAATCCAAAGACATTTTGTTTTTTAACTTTTTAATTTTTTATATTTTTTTAAACACACACAAGTAAAGCACATAAAGTCGTTATTCCCCTCCCCACACTTGAGGGGCACATTGTCCTCAATGTGACAAAAAAATTAACAAATATAACTAAGAAATAAAAATAAACAAACTTGCAAAAATAAAGCTGCAAGAGTATGGAATGAGTACATAGACCTGGTTATAATGGGAAGCAAATTTGACATATCAGGTACTCGTGTAAATCCTCCCTACACTTGAACTCTGCCAAGCAAACCGCAAACTACAAAACACACTAAAACAAACAAAATAAAAATACTACAAGTCCTAAACTCACTTTCGTAGGAATCACAGTTGCATTTAGCGTATGCAACAAGCCTTTTAAACCCCTCGATAGCCCGAGTGGACGAGTGAAGTCTCGTGAGGGTCTCTAGTGAACACACCCACAAAGTTCTCGGGTTGCCTCCCGGAAGCGCTAAATTTTAGGTCTTCAGCCAGACCGTACCTCATTATGGAGGCTGGAATACATGCCTAGCTTCACACTTAAACTCGGTGAAAGGATTTTGAATACACTTCCACTTATTGTCGCAAGTCCCTTCACCTTCATCACTTTCATGCGAAACTTTCATCTTCACCGACCCTCGACCATCCACGTTAGTTCGATCATGCTTCACATTATAACTCGTTTGTATGGTGGACTTGGTTGCCTTCTTCTTCGCTTTATGACCATGTCTTACATCCTTCTTCTCAACCGATGCAATCACACTTACCGGGTCATCGGTATCCCCATACTTGGGATTAACCACTTCCATTTCTTCACCCTTGTCAAACACAACACCACCTTTCTTTGTATCCTCCTTGTTACCACAAGGATGTTACCACAAGGAGGACACTCATTAGTAGCAAAAAAAATTTGGAATAGATTTAATAACCGAATAATTAAAAATAGAATATTATAAAATTTAAATGTCAATAAAGGGTTACCAAATTTCATGGTGCATGTGTTGGTTCTACAATCGATTTGCGTGTTCATAGTCGCGAGGAATGGTCGTCCCAAAATCACTTTTGGTTGGTGTCCCGTTTCTTCATAATCGACAACTAGAAAATCCTCGGGAAAATAGAAATCACCAACTTTAACCGCTAAACCTGTCAACATACCCCGCGGTCTCTTTGTCGACCCATCCGCGAACACCACTTTCGTTTTCACTTCCTGCCATTCTCCTAAATCATACTCATCAACAACACTGCTGGGTAAAACACTTACCGATGCGCCAAAGTCCAACAACGCCTTGTTGGTTTTAAAATTTCCAATTTGCACCGGAATGTATGGCGTTTCCAATTCCTCGAACTCATCCTCACATTCGCTTTCTTCTGTAAAACCACAGAATGGATCTTAATACTGCATGATTCAGTTAATCGAAGAACACAAACGTAAATAAAGCTTGGCTTTATTGATTCACAAAGAGGTTACACTTGTAGAGAGAGAAATACACTCAATACACACAGTTAAGAGATAGAGAAATGACAGAACTCGTTAACTCTCTCTAACACAAACTATTTATAGTTACCATTAAGTGCAATGTACCAACCCACATACGAGTTGGTACGTCCGTACCAACTGGTATGGCGGACCATATGGTACGTCCCCAATGGTATGTTGACTATTTGACTCACAAACTCGCTCTAATTTAGATACAATACACGAGACACATCGTAGCATATGAATATGATCTAACAAACTCCCCCTTAACGTGTAGTGTATCTAGCAATCTATCTATCCTACTAGAACTTCAGTCTTCAATCTTCAGCATCGCTGCGTCCGATCTTCAATTTCAAAACTTATCAGAAATAGAGCTTGCATGGCTGATCATTCTTGAACAATCTTTGAACTTCAATATCCACTTGTGAAAGATATTACATACTCCCCCTTACACCATGCTTGAGTCTTGTCACACAGAATAACCTGCAATTTCAGAAGACAGTAACGCGACTTTTCTTTTCTTTTAAAAACATAATTTAATCTTGGCGCAAAACTTCTCTTCGAATATCCAAGATATAGTTTTGAAATCAGAATTTTGTATCTTGTATTGATCGGTCGAAAACAAATAAGAAACAACATCTTTTTGGATTTTTGAAATTTTACATCAAAACACATCGAAAATCTTTTTGATTTTTCTAAGTTTATGCTAAAACACACCTAAAATCTTTTTGAATTTTATCAGATATGAAATAGAAATGCAATACTAAATCAGACACTATTTTTGTCTTTTGCGAAAGAGATCACAACTTGGAATCATATTGGTCATGACATGCTGAACTACACTTCAATTTCTGTTACTTCAGCACACAAGTCATGTCGATTGCTGGTATAATTTGTCCAACTTAAACTCAGGCATAATCATACTCATAACATCTAGATATGTTATTGTATTGATTAGATTTGCTTTGACCAGTGTACCCCACACTATCAGACATACTCATATATGTATTTGCTTATCACATTTTGTGACTTCATTTGTGATTTAACACATAATGATTGTATTCATGATATCGTCAACTGTGTTCCATGCAAAAAGAAATAAAAACGTTAAAGCGTCTACCTTAAGGTCGATCTTCCGATACGCAGATAAAGTCTCGGATTTAACAAAATAAGAAAATAAAAACAAGTTGAAATTTGTATAAACCAACAACAATCAGGTCGGTACTCCCGTACACGCAGAGATAGTCCGATGAGTTATACGAAACACCAAAGAAATAAAGCAGAACGTCAAACGAACAACAATCAGTTCGGTCTTGTGGACACGCAGAGAAAGTCCGATCGTCTGATAAAATAAAGAAAATCAAACAAGTTTAAATTTTTTGTAAAATGAACACATGTTTACACAGTGACTTCTCATTTTTCTTTTTCCACATATCTTTTTCTTGATATCTTGAGATACGCATCAAGATGTTGTCCACATGGTCAAGCATTAGTATTTAATGTATATCACATCTGAATACTTTCTGATTTAATGCCGAGCCTACCAAGCACATCAAACAATGATCTTATGGCTTTTCATCTATTTTATCCATGAGTCAGACATGTAAGCCAATGTACCATCATTTCCCAAATATGTCGGATACAATTTCTCATTTTTTCAATGTTTTTGAATTTTTCTGTTTTTCAATGTTTTTTGTATTTTTCCATTTTCTCCCCCTTAAAATGAAAACTCTATTTTTGGATTTTTCATTTTAACAAAAACACAAAGACACTATTTTTGGTTTTGCAATTTTCTCCCCCTAAACTATATACAGAATGTAAAATAAAGAAAATTGACCAATCGATACAGATACATTTTCAGTTTAGCTTTCAGAAAAACTTTCAATTTTGGTAAGATGAAGCATTCAATTTAAGTTAAGCAGGAGACTCCACTATCAGTAACTGCTTGAAGCTTTAAACTTCACAATCACCAACAGGTCTTCTTGAAGAAACCTGCACACTGTATTTAAATGATTAGTATTCAAATGACCCGAAGCACACAACTTCTGGTCGACCAGTGTCTTCCAGAAAATCATTTGTAGCCGTGCTGACCACCTTAGGTCGCCACTGCATTTTTGCCTTTTCAGTTTTAACCGAGTCATCATCCGGAGATGAACCACCAACACTAGAATCAAATTTGAAAATTTGTTTCGTTTTAGACTTTGTTTTGGATGATGGTGACTCAGTAAAAATTCTGCTTTATTCATCAATAAATGTGGCAGATTTGTTCAAAAATGATATTTTCTATAGATTCATGACAATCTCATGCCATATGTCCCTTTTTGCGACATTGATAGCACAAACGATATGATCGTTGAGATTGTGATTTGTCCTGAACTGAAGAGCATCTATCAACGGACTCAAAACTATCAGAAAAATCATCAAAAATTTGAAACCGATTAGAATGTACCCATTTCGATGTAGGACTTCGAGGTGTGGAATTCGATCCAGAAGATGAAGAATCCTTAAATTTTTGAGCATCTCTAGAAGAACTTTCAGACGAAGCCTTCTTCTGAATCTTACCTCTGACCCGTTTTCCAATGTAGATAAACACCTGAGCCAAATGATAGATTTGTTCAAATCTTGCGTCTTTCTTTTGTTTTGGAACTTTCTTGGACATATTCTTGTTGTATTTCTTTTCAAACTCCTTACCCTTACTTCCTAAACCTGGACATTTGTAGCTTGGTAGTTTTGATAAATCAATTTGATAACCAGAAGAAGTAGCTTTAGCGGCTTGATTGAATGCTGCTTTAATATCCTTCAACTTGTTAGTTTTTACCAAGTTAGCAGCAGCTTGTTCTTCATTCAACAAATTCTCATTTTTTCTCAATCACCTTGTTAGAAGAAATGATTCCCTCATCAGATATAAACCCACTAGAAACAAACTTAGAAGCAGATTTGTCAATTAAACTTTCCTCCTTTTTCACTTTCTTGTTTGAAACCATTAAACTTTTCTTCTCAGATTTCTTAGAAACAAATTCAGAATAATCACATATTGTTTCAGAAGATTTGACATCAGCCAAAGGATCAATTTGAAGCAATGGGGGTGGTGATTGATTGAATTCTTCATCGCCAAACACTCTTTTGAAATTTTCATCGTTGCACAAATAACTGGTGAAAGAGTGTGATTCTTCAAATTATTTAGTTGACGATTCAAATCCAGAACTTGAACATTTAAATCCGATATCTTCTTCAGAGCTTCACCAATGCCTTTTCTGACGCAATTAGTTGTTCTGAAACTCTGTTAGACAAAGACTTTTCTCTTCTCACTTTATCATGTGCATCGTATATTTCCTGTGTAACTTTCTCCACATTTCCTTGATAAATCTGTACATTTCTTGTCAACAATTTGTTTTCTTTTATCAGATTAGTGACTTTATCTTGTAATTTCGACTGAAGGACTTGATAATCATTGTTTGAAACCATGATTTCATCATAAGCTTTATAAAGTTCAATATTAGTAATCAGAAGTGATTCCATTCTTGCTTTTGATTTCTTAAACAATGCATCGAAATATCTAATAGCATCCTTTGCTTCGAACTCCCACTTTTCAACATTTGCAACTAACTCAGCATTTTCATTTTGTAGCTTCAAGATTTGTGTATGATCGAAATAACGACCAAACACGATATCGATCTCGTATACACGTGCGGAATCCGTGTAGACGAGTAATTCAAGTACAGAGATGGAGAAAATGAATTAAACACAATATAAAACAAAATACTTAAACCTTGAATTCAGATAATACGATGCACACGAATCCTTGGATTCGTCTGGTACACGATTTCTAGAGAGAAATCAAATTCTCCTTGCTCTCTCTGGAGTCTCTCTGGAATGGCCAACCCTAAACTAGGAGGCTTATGAGTGTTTATATATACACACACATAAGCCTACATGGGCTTATTTCAGCCCAAGCCCAAACCTAACTTAATTAAAATATTTTAAACCCACTAAGCTCAACCCAACTTATTTAATATTATAAGCCTCATATATCTAGCCTCTACAATCTTCCCCTAGGCTTGTGATATTAAATGTCTTCAAATTTTAGTCTTCAGCTTTTCTAACTTCTTTTAGCTTGAAATGTGTTGATGAAGATCTTTCTTTCAAGAATCTTCATTGGGCAGCACGAGAGACTTTTGGGAGATTTCTCTCAATCAGCAACAACTTGGACTTCAAATGATGAATAAGTAATGAGAGGAGGATTCTCATACACTTGATTCTTCTTGAGAGAAACTTTGTTCTTTGCTCAATCAACAGTAACTGTCTTGACATGTCTTTGTCATCAGAGGCTAAAATTTTAAAACCTCTATCTTGGCATTCTAGACTGTAGATCTTGAGCTGACTGCATGTAGCTTCCCCTCAACTTGTGAACAGTGTCTTCTTGATCTTTGGAAGCCTCATTTGAACCAACAAACTTCCCCTAAGCATTAGCTTCTTCAGTAGGGTAAGTCGTTTTCCGGCTGGTTCTTCAACACAATTCGCACTAGCATCAATGCTTTTATCAACAGAGTCCTTGACTTTTCTTTTCTTTTTGCATTTAACCTGCCATGCGTAACATGAAACAAACAACTAACCAGACAATGATGACTGGTTACAAGGTCAGCGGGTGAATAACATTATATAACACAAACCCTAACATTGATTACGGATTTCCTTTAAATACTTCTCCTGATACATATCTCCCCCTGAGATAATGATGATTATTATCTCAACTTTTTATCTCACCTTCTCCCCCTAAAAAACGGGTCACTTTTGGGGTGGGGCATAATTTCTTGCACAAAACCCACAAAAACATATTAAAACCTTTCAAATTAACCTGGTCATGGTTGGAAAACAAACATTAAAAACTTAAGAAGACTCAAAAGAAAAATAAAATTAAAAACAAACGTACCCAATTACTAACGAGAAGGTTTTATTTGAGATCAAACCGTCTTTGTCTGAACTGAGGAACCCTTTTCAGCATCTGTTACTCGAACACGTCCAGGTGATTGCCAGTATATTGATCCTCTTTAAACCCATGTTCCTCTTTTCCAGGTTGTTTGTCACTTATATATCCTTTAGGTACATTAATTACGAACACAAGACAGTTACACACCAAACCTAGGTAATTACTTCGTGCAGTCTATCAAGCTTGATCATTCCCTACCACATATTTTCACATTTCCGTATCCAGAGTTTGAATCTATTCTCGAGACTTGGTTGAGAAGAGAAAGAACAGATCATAAGAAAGATAGGGATAATATACAAGGACTTATACAATTTCAGCTCAGAGGCATTTTTCAGTCAGGTGGTAACCTTTCATCAAACACATAAGCCTAGTCGCAAAGTCAGGGCTGAATGGTTTTGGACGCTAGAGGGTCTCTTTTTATTGTGCACATTGGCATCTTTTGAGGTGTAAAATTATATACAGTGATCCGCAAGCACGTTAATACAGACTAATCGGGTCTTTACTCACGCAAAACAGAGGACGGTCTGATTAACACGTCAACTATTCTACACCAGGTCATTGCTCACGCAAAGCAGAGGTGAGACTGACTAACGGGTTTGACATCCCCAGGTCTTTGCTCACACAAAATAGAGGGGCCACCGAATTTTTGAGATTTTCGATTCAACACTCTGGAGTCCGGCGTGTGTGTCGGGAACAATTTTGCAGTCAAATAGAATCTGCACTTAACCTAAGTGTGTGTTTCCCGTTAAATGACATACTTTATATTTAAGTGTTGCGACACATACCTTTGTTTTTGAAGCTGAGCCTACCGAGCATACCAACCTTGGAGCATGTATTTCACGTCAGCCTTACGCATGTCAGTCATCTTCAGAACATAAATATATCATTTCCCACCTTCTCAAACACACAAACAAAAGATTACAAATTAAAAAGCACAATTTTGAGGGGTCAACCTTTTCCATATTTTCTATTCGTCCCCTTGTTTTTTGATTTTTAATCACAATTTTTTTTTTCATTTATTTTTAACATTTTTCATTTTCATTTTTTTTGTTTTGTTTTTTTAATAATGAAATGATACACAGACACACAACTAAAGATCAAATATCTAAGAAATATGGCCAAGCAAACTTTCAAAGTTTGTTCTTTGAAAAATTTCAGAAATGGGTTTTGTTTCATGCTTTACCATAGTTCACATCAACTAATCATTTAACAAACAATTCAGACAGTGTTACCTTTTCTGCTGATCTTTTCAGTTTTACCTCTCACAAAGAAACATACCCTCCATAGATGTCACACCCCCAAATAACCACTAACGGAGTTTATACCGTTAAGGGGTGCGAGCAAACCAGGACCACAACCATTAGTTACAAATACTAAACGAATCAGAGTTAGTCCAAATACATGTCATAAATAAAATCTCAAAATACGCAGCGGAAAATATTGTCTTAGCACTAACCACGTGCTTTACAAAATCATTGTTTTAAATTCCCAATATGATTTAAACAAAAGTAAAATGTCTTCATGTGCCATGCCAACCCGCTCCGGATACTCCTCAGCGATCTGCAAAAGTTTAAACCACGCAAGTGTCAACCTAACGGTTGGTGAGTTCACAGTGGGCTTGTCACGCAGTGGCCCGGTCTCATAATCATAATTGTGCCAACATATACTTATGTAATATTTATTTGTGAAAAGCAATGCTCAGTGATAATACACCAGTCCATAATCATAGTAGCGTGATTTAGTAAAAGTAATGTCCGTAACATGCGTTATCGGGTATGTACTAGTTTTGTAAAATTAAAGTGCTCAACCGATATCGCGGGTAGCTAATCCGTTGTTCCATGCACTAAGGAAGTTTGTACCAAAGCTGACTAATAAGTATTGTAGTGGCATCGCCATCATCTATTTTGTTTTGCGGACATACGTCATCGCGGCTTTGCCTCCCCCGTGTCCTCTCGGGATCACGGTCAGATAGGCTGATATTGTACCTCCGTGCACCTCCAGTGTCACGAGGCGGAGTTTGTCAAACTCCAGTAGATCTACCCAACATCCCCTCGCTTTACAATTAATGGCACAATTAAGTTGAGGACTTTTTCAGTTAACAAGGCAATCCTTAGAAATCATGTGATATCATGTGGTTTAGACTTTAACCTACACTAGCCATATTAAAACGGTTTATCGGATTCTCATGAATCTCAAAAATGTTTTCAGTTTCGTTTCAGAAATAGTTGGTTTCAGTTCCACGAGTGTTTCCCATAAAACACTTCAAGTTCATCAAAGAGGTGCATGGCACTCATAAGGTTTCAAGTTCATAAAAGAGGTGCGTAGCACTCATAAGGTTGTCAGCATTGTTTTTCATTGAGTTATTCAGTGTGTCCCAAACGGGCTCACAGTAAACGGGTTAGTGACACTCACCTTTGGTTGCACTGCTACACTTGCTAAATAATCCAAGTATTGTTTGCTTAACGAAGACCTAAGAACACGTTTAGGTCTTAAGTATTAGTTTTGTGTCTAATCTTTAACTTACGTCACTATGGCCCATAACATAGCACGTTGGAACTATGACACGACATACCGACACACGACACCGATGGTTGATCATAAACGAGGGTTCACATAACTCAGAAATCAAAGCATGTTTCATTATTGCATAATCATGTAAGTCATGGCATAACATTTAGGTAAGTTGTACAAGTTTGAGTTTTTGTTCTAGCACAGTTTCGCTACACAGTTTCGCTATAGTTTCGCTACACAGTTTCGCTGTGTGCACGGGCAGCACTTTCGCTGGGCAATACCCGATGACACAGTTTCGCTAGCTAGTTTCGCTCGAAACTGATGACACAGTTTCGCTAGCATAGCTTCGCTCGAAACTGGTTTGAACTTTCGTTCAGGGACAAGGTCTATGGTTGTTTCGCTCGGTAGTTTCGTTCAAGCAATACACAGGCGACACTATAGTTTCGCTACATAGTGTCGCTGAATGAATATTCAAAGGGTCTGCGAAACTACAGTTTCGCCTAAAGAATGCCCAGTTTCGCTAGTCGCTAAAAACCCATAAATTTGACTGAAAATCTTTCTAACAGCTTCCATACTTCATATAATTCATTATCTAGCATGTATAAACATTTACCAACATTAAACAGTAAGATTTAACACCTTAAACATGGATTTTCATCATCAAATCACCAAAACACATTTTAGAGCACAAAATGACCTAACTAGCATGAATCTTCATTATGGAATGATTTTACACGTAAAGTTGCAGACTTTATGATAGATCTAGCATTCCTAAGCTTCATATCAGAAGATCAAACGATTACATGGAGGTTTAAGCATGCTTTTTAAGGAAACACATAGAATATGCATGAAAATGGTTTTGGAGACTCACGGTTTGATCTAGGATCCGAATGGGTGATGTCTCGAGGCTGAGATCACGACGGCTCGTGGTGTTTTCTCGGCTGACCAGAATTCAGGAGAGTGTGTGTGTGTTTTTGAGAAATGGTGTAAGTAAAATGAGAAGATTAGGGTTTTATAAAATATATAGGTCAGGAGCTAGTTTCGCTGGTAGTTTCGCTGGCCAAGCGAAACTGACTCTGAATTCGTGTAAATCGAAAGTCTGGCTACCGAGCGAATCTACAGTTTCGCTCGGTAGTTTCGCTGGAAACCAAAAAGGGCCAATTTACAAAATTAATTAATTAAACACGTTGCACATAATAACAATAAATAAACACATAACACATATGGACGGGTTCGGTGATCAACCAAAGGTCGTGGACGTATTCGGCCTAGTTAAGCATTAGTTACTAAGTTAACACTTATAACGTAACTAACGGAGATTGTCTAACGGAAGTTAACCTTGGAATTCTCGGATGTCACAATAGACGTCTTCATGTCATGTAGTAGATAGATGCCTCCTATCCTGTGTCTGGACACTATTACAAACAAACAAGGTTAATGAAAGTCCTCCTTGACTGTTCCTGCACAAGGTGAGAGATCAGTTAGCCATAAGTACCCAGACCATTGTGGTTCTGGGTATACCTGAAGAGTCGGTCAAATAAATTTCCTTTAAGAACATCCCCTTTGTGATATCATGAATTGGAGGTGTAGCTGTTGCCTTGAGTTTTGGTTTCCAAATTCCAGGTGATTTAAAAGTTTTTTTAGTCACCTTTGGAGTAGTGACCTTAGGTATTTCAACCTGTTTCATTTTAAAATCATTTTTCAAAACTTTTTTAGTTGCCTTTGGAGTGACAACTTTAGGTTTTTCCACCTTTTCCTGTTTTGGTTTGTTCTCCTTTTTATGAAAATTGTCATAATTTGGAAAAACTTGTTTTTGATTTAAGAGCTTTTTGTGCTCTTTGGCAGCTCCCCAATTTCTATCAGAAGGTTTAACCTTAGGATTAACAGTCTTCATTGCCTTTGGTGGTTGCACCTTCATCGGCTTAGAGTTTATTGAAACCTGAGATGAAACCTTATGACTCAGCGGATAATAAGGTTCAAAGGGACGATGCAAGAAGTTTCTAGCAATGTGACCAGGAACTCCACATTTAAGGCAAGTCTGCTTCTTCAGATAGAATTCAAAAGTGTAGCCATTTGATCTATATGGCACTGGTGGAGAAACATGATGGTTTGTTTGCATCTTTGGGCAGAATTCGGATCTCCAATTGGTAGAAAATTGAGTAGAACTGGACATCTCAGCTGTTGGGCCCACTGGGTTCTTTAATAAAGTTGTGTTGCCACTACACGAGCCCACCGATGAGTTTGGAGACTTGATTGTAGTTTTGGGCCTTTCAATCTTTATTAGGACAGTGGTTGGAGACTTGATAGTTATCTTTGGCCTTACACTCTTAATGTCGGATGATAACCCACCATCATGACCCAAGCCTTTGAACTTAGTGATGAAAGAGGGTCGCTCTTCTTCATCAATCGGAATGAACATAGACCCTGTGGTCATGAAGATCTTACCATTGGGCCTTGTAGTCATCACAACTCGTTCCCGCTTTACCTCATCCACAACTTTGGAATAAGGAGTCTCGATCTTTGGATAGGGAACTAACTTTTCTTCATCAGCGCTCTTCACTTCACTAGAGCTTGAACTTGCACACTCAGTAATGACATTAGTGTTATTCTCAGAATTTGACTGAGTTGCTTCTGTGGCTATCTTTTCATCTTTATGCACTGGTTGAGGTCCATATACCATGGTTGCTTCATTCCAGGACTCTTTTAATAATTCATCTGCAGTTTGGGGCAGTTTGATCTATTCATGTTGTAGTAAGTGAGGAACAACATGATAAAGCCCTAATGATTGCCCAGAGGCGCTCTCTTGATTGCCATATGTAGTTGTTTCTCTAACTGTTGATTGTTTTTGTACTTCCTCTGGCAATGTGACATTTTCATTCCAAAGACCAGATTTTTCTTTTACTTGCTCCAATCTCTCTTCTGATTTAAATAAAGCATGATGAGAGTCCATCATTTTCTCTTGTATAGCTTGATGTTTTTCAAGGGTAGATTGGGCAGTGCTAAGTTTAGTTCTAAGATCTAGAACTTCTTTATTTAGTTCTTCTATCTTAGTTTCAGCTATTCTAGGACACACACTTGTAATCACTTAGACTATGTTCAACATGTTTCAGTTCTTGTTTGGCTGCTTCATATTTTTCCTTAAAAACTCTAGTGCGATCCTGACATTCTCTAACTTCCTTTTCAGTTTTCTCACGATTCAAACATTCATAAGTAAATTTAGATTTCCAATCATTAATTAGAGCACAACAAGTGGGGTTTGAACATTCCTGAGTTTAAGTGTTAACACCAGAAGTACTCGCTTGGGTGCCTGTCATAATCTTTTCACGAGTGGAAATTCCCTGACAAACAAAAACTTAGCAACCGAAAACCCTTGACTTGGCCAAAAACCCAGAACACGGTCGAAAATACCCCTTCGATCGAAGACACACCACGAGGTGTAGAAAAATTCAATGAACAAAACCTCTTCAAAATTAATTTGCACCAACTTAAATTGAGTGGCCATTTGTCGCTTCAAAAACCGGTTAATATGAACCACTAGATTTAATTAAATACAATGGCCAAATTGTAAATCGTCTAAACTTCAATTCATGTAACAAAATGAATGGCACAATCATAGTTATTGTTTATCTTCAAATTACGGATATCAATTTTCCATTAAAGAATCTTGAACTCTGATTTTCATGAAACCTGCAAATCCGATATGACGAGCCAAGAGGATAACTTCAACCGAAAACTTTGAACCGAGAATAAAATTACCGATCGAGAACCTAAACTCCTAGTCGAAAACCAAATTTAGACCGAACACTGATTACGACCAAGATTCAATTTGACAGAAAACTCAAAGTCCGAATCGAATACTTGAGCTGGATCGAACCGAAAACTTGAGCCAAATATAACTAAACTGAGCCAGAAACCTTGCAATTCAAGGCGAAAACTCAAAACCGAACACCCAAAACCGAATCGGAGATTACCCGTACGAACCGAACACCTCCTACAGTCGAGTGGAACACCTTTGAAGTCGTGAACCAATAGCTAGCCGAAAACCCGAGCTTGAAGTTGTGAAACGAACACAACCCGAGAGCAATATCCTGGCCGAGAATCAAAACCAAAGGAAGGGCCGGACACCAAGTTCTGACCGAGAACCTTCGAAGATGGCCGAAAATTCAAGACCGGGTCGAGAACCAAATATGGGTGTTGCTAGGGACACCCAAAAAATTGCTAGGGACACCACCCTTAATGGCTCATTAAGGCCATAATGCCCCATTTATACAAATCTAAATGTGAAAGTGCGTGAGCGTATGGATCTTTTACTTAGTCGTAACGAAATCAATATAAACGAGATGAAACACAAAGAGTAAATACAAATGAGCTTTGTATTAACCACTGAGACCACAGAGTACACAGAGAATATATGACGCGGAAGCATAAACTCTTATCACTACTACAATACAAGACTGAACACATATTTATAGGGCTGATATACGACCGGCCGAACCTCAGGTTCGGCCACACGTTCGGCCATGTCCGAACTCCAGGTTCGGCCTGAGTTCGGACCTCAGCATTCTTGTGTGAATCCGTCTTGTATTCGATACTTCACATGACGATCAAGAACCATGTATCAACAAACTCCCCCTCGGCATGTGCAGTATCATCTTCTCTATTCAAACTTGTATCATGTATCTTCAATCAAACTCTTCCTCGATCTTGACGATGAGTTCAATCTTGAATACTTGACATTGCATCGTGTGAAATCTCTTTATCAACAACCTTCAGAAGACTTGAAGTTGTGATGTTCTCTTCCCACTTAGAAACCTGCCAACATAAATAACCTTGGTGCAAAATGTCTCTTCGAGACTCCAAGATATATTGATTTTGAAAATTGATTTTGTAATTCGTGTTGATCAATCGAAAACAAATCAGAAACAAAATCTTTTTGGCTTTTAGAAACTTTATATCAAAACACACCTAAAATCTTTTTGGTATTTTCTGATAAGAAAAGTAAAACAATACCGAATTAGACACTATTTTTGTCTTTTGTGAGAAAGATCACAACTTGGGATCATATTGGTCATAACATGCTGAACTAAATTTCAATTTCGATTATTGAAGCACATAAGCCATGCCGATTGCAGATATAATTTGTCCAACTTTAAACTCTGGCACAATCATACTCATAACATCTGGATATGTTAAGGTATTGATTAAATTTGCATTGACCAGTGTACCCCACACTATCAGACATACTCAGATATGCTTTTGCTTATCACATTTTGTGATCTCATTTGTGATCTCATTTGTGATTTAAATCACATAATGATTGTAACCATGATATAGTCAACTGTGTTCCATGCAAAAAGAAAATAAGAACGTTAAATCGTCTACCTTAAGGTCGATCTTTCGATACGCAGATAAGGCCTCGGATTTAACAAAATAAGAAAATAAAACAAGTTGAAGTTGTATAACTCAACAACAATCAGGTCGGTACTCCCGTACACGCAGAGAAAGTCCGATGAGTTATACGAAACACCAAAGAAAATAAAGCAGAACGTCAAACGAACAACGATCAGGTCGGTCTTTCGACACGCAGAGAAAGTCCGATCGTTTGACAAAATAAAGAAAATCAAACAAGTTTAAATCTTTGCAAAATGAACACATGTATACACAGTCGACTTCTCATTTTATTTTTCACATATCTTTTTCTTGATATATCATGAGATATGCATCAAGATGTTGTCCACTAGGTCAAGCATCAGATTTAGTGTATATCACATTTGTATACTTTCTGATTTGCCGAGCCTACCTTGCACATCGATCAAATGGTCTTATGGCCTTTTCATTTACTTTATCCATGAGTCAGACACTGTCAGCCAATGTACCATCATTTCCCAATCATGTCGGATACAATTTCTCATTTTTCAATGTTTTTGGCTTTTTGCATTTTTCAATTTTTTGCTTTTCAAATTTCTCCCCCTAAAAATGACAACTCTATTTATAGATTTTCATTTTTACGATTGAAAAACAAAACACTATTTTTGTATTTTGCAAAAACAAACTCCCCCTCAGAATGAGACGAAGTGAAAAACAAGAAAAATTGATCAACCAACACGAATACTAGCAGTTTAGCCTTTTGAAAAACAAAATTGATTTTGAATGCAATTAATTAAAACAGATATTTCACAATCAGCAATTTTCCAATCACCGAAAGGTCTTCCTGAAACACCTGCTGACACCAAATAAAACATTAGTGGCATTGGGATCGACCCGAATCAGCAGCGTCGGGTCGCCCGGTGTCTTCCACAAAGTCCTTGTTGGCCTGGGAAACAACTTTTGGTTTCCAAACTTGTAAAAGTTTTAATTTTTGATCGGAACCTGAATCAGATTCAACCGACGTACTTGATTTAGACCAAGACGATTTACGAGTTGACTTAAGCTTTGAGGACCATGGTTAATCAAAAATTTGACCTTTGTTATCCACATATTTTGCAGTTTTGTGGATATATGCAGTCGTCGGACAATCAGCAGCTAGATGTCCTGGTTGACGACATACATAACAAAGTCTTTCTCTAAAATTGTTTGAAAATTGTTTTGATTGTTGAGAATCAGATGAATGTTCAGAATGAAAGTTATCAAAGAAACCATCAGAAGAATCATACCTAGGAGATGGACTCCTTGAAGATGAAGATCTTCCAGAATAATAAGAAAATTCCTTCTGAGATGGTGATTTCTTTGTAACTTTTGCTTTAGGAACCTTCTCAGCCTTCACTGATTTCTTTGCTTGAACTGGTTCTTCCAACTCTTTGTAACCTAAACCTTTGTGTTTAGATCCTTGAGTCTTTGAAGAATTGGATGAAGAACCTGAAGCACTTCTTGACTTAGCTTCACTAGTAAATTTGGCTTTTATATCCTTCAGCTTGTTCTTTTCAATCAAAACTTTTTCTTCTTCGGTTGCAGAGGAAGAACTTGAAGCAACCTTATCAAAGACTTTCTCATTTTCCAGCAATACAGACTTTGAAATAAACTTTGGAGCTTCACCCAAAGGTTTCTCCTTCTTTTTAGACTTGGACTTGTTCTTCTTGGATGGAGTGGCAAACTTGGAATAATCATGCAAGTCATCTTTTGGATCAATCTGAGCAGCAGTAACTTCAATTAAATCCACTGGTTGAGGAACCAAGTGAACATCATCCTTCTTAGAATTTTCCGAACTCTGATCCTGCTTGTATAAGAAGTTAAGCAATGTCGGTGACAAATTGCAGTTCTTCACTTGCCTTTTCAACTCCAAAATCTCCAATTTTAAATCATTAATCTTCTGTTGACCTTCAAACACCTCTTGTTGTGACTTGATGAATTTTGCATTGAGATCATCATATTCGTAAGTTTGTAACTTTCGGATCTCACATTCAGCATATAATTCTTCAAGCACATTTTCTCTCTTTTGCTTGTAGATCTCAACATCTTTTGTTAACACTTCATTCTTGTCTCTGTATAGAACATTTTCATCTTGAAGCATAGAGATCTTGTTTTGAAGCTTCTCAACGGTAACAGCAGTTGTTGCTATAAGAGCAGTAGCCTCTTCATATTTTTGCTGAACCGGATAACTCTTCTCAAACAGATTCTCAAAATCTTGAGCTGCGTCTAACGCTTCAGCTTTGGCTTTTTCACACTCTTCAGCCAATTGAGCCTTTTCCTTCAAAACATCTTCATGAATATGAACTAACGCATAATATTTCTTTTGAAAATCTTCCAACTCTTTCTTTAACACCACAATTTCTTCAGTTGAAATCTGACAATCTTGTTCAAACCTTGTAATTTTCTTGAGCAACTTCTCACAGTTATAACATTTAAAGTCATCATCTTTTGAATTTTCAGAAGACTTAGGTAATTCTTCTTGAACCAAAGACATACTTGAAGAAGTATCAGATTCTGTTAAAAAACTTTCATCATCAGCATGTTGAACGGTTAAAGCAATTGAGATTGGAGTATGATTCTTTTTAATATCTGAATCTGCATTCCAGGCAAATCCATCTGGATGCATAAATGTATTAGTCCAATCATGAGCAAGAGTAGCAGCTTTCTGATCGACCTTTTCAGCTTTATCTGAAGGATGAAAAACTAAATGTGCATGTTGACCAGACTTCAATTTACTTTCTGCAGAACTTGGACATTCTCGAGCAAAGTGACCATAAACGGAACACTTATAACATTTCACCTTAGATTTGTCCAATCCAATCTTTCCTTCCTGATTTAGTCTCTTCTTACCAGTTCTATTGAAAAACTTCTTCGTTCTACGAACCAACATAGCATATTGCCAATTCAGATTCATTTCCTCCAAATGATCATAATCAATCTGATCGTAATCTTCATTTGCTAACTCAGCATTACTCACAGAACCAGTGATAACTAGGGCTGTTAACGAACCAAACGAACACGAACAAGACATGTTTGTGTTTGTTTGTTTACCTGTTATCGGACAACCGAACGAACACGAACAAATAGCCGAACAATATTTTTTGGTTGTGTCCGTTTGTTAACCAGAGAGCTTTTGTTTTGTGTTTGTTTGTTATTTTCTTACATTTCTAGACAAATGAACCAAACAAACCAAACGAATCGAACCAAACAAACCAAACAAACCAAACGAACCAAACAAACCAAATGAAACAAACAAACCAAACGAATATAAACTTTACCAAAGATCAAGATTCACATCTACAAATTGACTCATTTGACCATTTGATAACAACATCCAAGTAGAAGGGAGGTGGAGGACTGGATAAACTTATAGACTGGCGACACAGTGGATGGCGGTGGGCGGTCCGGTGAGGCGGAGACTGGAGGTGCAGTTGAAACGGTGGTCTGTGGATGCCGAAAGCGTGGAAGCGGTGAATGGAGGTGGAGTCGGATGCCTATACTAGATTCATGGAGGCGTTGGTGGAATGGTGGAGAATTAAACCCTAATTTAGTGGAGAAGTGATTGTGAATCTGCGATGGTAGATGTGAAGATTATTAGGAATAATTTTTTTTTGAAAGGACATGATTATTAGTATTTACTATTTAGGAATTAGGAAGATTAATAATTAATGATAATTATTATTAAAGAATATTATTGAAGGTAGCAATATTACAAACAAACAAACAAACACAAACGGATTGTACAAACAAACAAACAAACACAAACGGATTGTACAAACAAACACAAACGAACGTATACAAACGAACGTTCATGAACACACTTACCGAACGTTCACGAACACATTTGAATGAACGTGGACTTTTTTCGTTTTCATTTGTTAAGCTAGACGAACAAGATTTTTTGTTTGTGTTTATCCATTTAGTAAACGAACAAACACAAACGAACTCCCGCCCAAACGATTTCACGAACATTTCATGAAATTTCGGTTTGTTTACAGCCCTAGTGATAACACCAAAGTATGAAGATACCAATGCAGACATCAACGCATTATAATCATCAACAGTTTGAACAGACAATGCACTTTGAGTCGAAGAACTAGGAATTGACACATTACAACCAGCAGATGAATAACTTGGAGTGTCAGATTTACCCGCCAGAAATGCTGTAGGGGGTGCAGAACTAAGAATATTAGACTTTCCAGCATTCAAAGTTGAATCATTGTTGCCATAATATACTGCAGGATTCTGAATTTGCTCAGGAAGTGACTTGTTCACTTTTAACTCCATATCCCTAGCTTGGATTCGTTGAATCAGATCATTAAACGACAACCTTGGATAATCCTTATCATTAGTAATCATCATCACATAATTTTCCCACTTCTCTGGTAGAGCTTCCATAATCTTTTCTTTTCTATCTGCTTCATCTTTTGTAAGATTCACCAACTTCATTTCACTCATTAAATGTGCAAATCTTGCAATCAGATTTGGAATTGATTCATTTTGATAATGCTTGAAGCTATCAAATTCTTTCTTCAACACTTTTTGTCGACTTTTCTTATACTGATCATTGCCTTCACATCTCTTTTCTAAAGCATCCCACAAGCTCTTTGCGGTATAGTTACTTGAAAATTGATGTAGTAAATCAGTAGGCAAAGCCATTGTTAAAGTACCATAAGCCTTTTTCTCAGCTTGATATGCTTTCTTTTGTTCACCAGAAAGCTTCCTTTGAAGAATTGGCTCCCCATCCTCACCCTTAGGATATGTATATTGTTCAGAATACGATAACCACATATCGATATCATTTGCAGAAACAAACGCTTCAAATCGTGTCACCCAACTATGATAATCTTCCAATTTAAGTAATTTGGGAACTTTCTGACTTGTTCCAATTTCATTATCATAGTTCATCATTGTTTGCATCGTTGCTTGAACCGAATTTTGAATAGCCGCGAACGCTTGAAAATCGGACATTTTCGAAAAACTGGTTACTGTTCACTCCGAACCTCGTCCGAACCTTCTCCGAGCTACCGAACGTCCGAACTTAACAACGCCGAACTCTCTCCGAACCTGTCCTTCGGACGAACAAGAACCAAACAACTCTGAATTATCACCGAACTTAGTCCGAACACTGACCGATCCCTCACCGAACTCTCACCGAATCAATATAGAGACCGAACACCGTCCGAACCTCAAGTTCGGAGCGGTTATACCGAACTTGTCCGAACCTCAAACAGGATAGAATTCACTCGACGCCATTCTCTCGATTTTCAACGTTTTTGACTGGAATTTTCGATAGGAATTCAAGCAAACATGATAGAAACAACTCAGGAATGAATTTTGAATGAAAATCACACTCGAAACAATCAAACGAACTAAAAAATGATTGACATTTTCGCAAAAACGTGAATTAGAACCCAAAACTCCGAGAAACACTCGATTTCTGACTAGTAGAGAAAACCTAAAGCTCTGATACCACTTGAAAGTGCGTGAGTATATGGATCTTCTACATAGTCGTAACGAAATCAATATAAACGAGATGAAACACCAAGAGTAAATACAAATGAGCTTTGTATTAACCATTGAGACCACAGAGTACACAAAGAATATATGATACGGAAGCTTGGACTCTCATCACTACTGAATACAATACATGAAACACATATTTATAGGGCTGATATACGACCGGCCGAACCTCAGGTTCGCCCACACGTTCGGCCATGTCCGAACTCCAGGTTCGGCCTGAGTTCGGACCTCAGCATTCTTGTGTGAATCCGTCTTGTATTCGATACTTCACATGACGATCAAGAACCATGTATCAACAAAATGCTCCATTATGCCCTTAATGCCCAGTTAAGTCTTGACACCTCATTTAACACAATTTCATAGGGATCGACGCCAATGATTGGAGAGAGATATGACATAAATGCCCAGTTAAGCCCTAAATGGGGCATTAAGGATCCCAGAAATTTTCTAACTTACATTTGACCCTCTTTTGCTTCAAACTTGTATTTTTTTTTAAATTAAAAGTAACTTTTTATAAAGGTTTATAAAATTTGTTTAACTTTTTAGTAACTTACAAATATTGAAATGTTAGTTTGTTTTATTCGTTACTAAAAGTTTATAAAGTTATCTCGGGGAATAAAAGTTAATAAATCTTTTTCGTTAACACGAGTATAAACGATCGTATGGTCGTATATTATAAGTTTTTTTTCTATTTATTTTTAATAACTTGTTCAACATTTCTTTTTAATAACTTACAAATATTAAAACGTTAATTTTTTATGTTCGCAACTTAAAGTTTATTAAAAATTAATAATGATAAATAATAATAATAATAATAATAATAATAATAATGATAAGTAGTAAAATATTAATACGTACATATATTATACATATATAGATACACTATATTCACTAAATTGTGAGAACATTACAATAATTATATATATATATTATACTATTAATCATGTAAATTAATTATTATTATTACTTAATATATATTATTATTATAAATACTTATTATTATTATTATTGTAAAGCTTATTATTATTATTATTAAACTTAGTTATTATTATTATTATAAAACTTATTATTATTATTATTATTATTATTATTATTATTATTATTATTATTATTATTATTATTATTATTATTATTATTATTATTATTATTATTATTATTATTAAACTTAATTCCCCATTAAGGCCTTACCTCTCCACTAGTGGGCCATACCTCCCTAGTAATGGAGTTAGCTTAATTGTCCATTAAGGCCTTAATGTCCCATTAAGTTTCTAAACGCCCCACTAAAAATCCAAATGTGGCATTTCTGAGGAGCATAATGCTGCTTTATGCTCTTAATTGGCCACTAAGGTTGACAGTAATGCTTCATTAAGACCTTAATCATGCATTAAGATTTTTACATTTTCAACATTTTATATTATTTAGATGTATATAAACATATATAAACTCAGATACATGTTAGTATACGTACACACACATATATATAGGTACACATATTCATATAAAAATAATTATACATACATATATATACATATATAGATACACATATTCACTCCATGCAAATGTAACTAGTTTCTGCGTATCTCGCCTAATACACTGAATTTGGAACTTATAATAATTATTATTATTATTATTATTATTAAACTTATTATTATTATTATTATTATTAATCTTGTTATTATTATTTGTTTATTATTATTATTATTATCATTGTAAAACTTATTATTATTATTATTATTGAACTTATTATTATTATTATTATTAGTACTATTATTATTAAACTTATTATTTATTACTATTATTATTATAAAACTTATTATTATTAAACTTATTATTATTATTATTATTAAACCTATTATTATTTATCAATATTATTATTATTATTAAACTTATTATTATTATTATTAAACTTATTATTATGATTACTAATACTTATTTTTATTGAACTTTTTATAATAATAATTATTAGTACTATTATTATTAAACTTATTATTTATTATTATTATTATTATTATTATTATTATTATTATTATTATTAAACTTACATTTATTATTATTATAAAACATATTATTATTATTATTATTATTATTATTATTATTATTATTATTATTAAACGTAATTCCCATTAAGGCCTTAACTCCCCACTAGTGGGTCATAACTTCCTCAGTAATGGGGTTAGCTTAATTGCCCATTAAGGCCTTAATGGCCCATTAAGTTTCTAAACGCCCCACTAAAAAGCCAAATGTGGCATTACTGAGGAGCATAATGCTGCTTTATGCTCTTAATTGGCCACTAAGGTTGACAGTAATGCTTCATTAAGGCCTTAATCCTGCATTAAGATTTTTACATTTTCAACATTTTATATTATTTAGATGTATATAAACATATATAAACTCAGATACATGTTAGTATACGTACACACACATATATAGGTACACATATTCATATAAAAAAAATTATACATACATATATATACATATATAGATACACATATTCACTCCATGCAAATGCAACTGTTTCTGCGTATCTCGCCCAATACAATGAATTTGGAACTTATAATAATTGATTATTATTATTATTATTATTAAACTTATTATTATTATTATTAATCTTATTATTATTTTTATTATTATTATTATTATTTAAGTTATTATTATTATTATTAGTATTATTATTAAACTTATTATTATTATTAGTAAACTTATTATTTATTATTATTATTATTATAAAACTTATTATTATTATTATTATTAAACTTATTAATACTATTATTACTATTATTTATTATTGTTATAAAACTTAATATTATTATTATTGAACTTTTTATAATTATTATTATTAGTACTATTATTATTAAACTTATTATTATTATTTATTATTATTAGTAAACTTATTATTTATTGCTATTATGATTATTACTATTATAAAACTTAGTATTATTATTATTATTACTACTTATTATTATTATTATAACTTATTATTTATTATTATTAAACTTATTATTATTTATTATTATTATTATTAAACTTATTAATTATTATTAAACTTATTTATTATTTATTGTTATTATTATAAAACTTATTGTTATTATCATTATTAAACTCATTATTGACTATTTACCATTATTATTTTTTATTACTATTATTAAGACCTCTTATAATTCTTAGTATTACCATTATAAAACTTATTAAGGTCACATCCACTTTATTCCTCGTATGCAGAGATGTTAAATTAAAATCTTAATGCTCAATTAAGACCTAAATGGGGTGTTAAGACACAATAATTAGTAGTGGGGATCCGTGAAAATGATTGGAGAGAAGAAATTTCCTTAATGTCCCACTAAGACCTAAATGGGGTGTTAAGACACAATAATTGGCAGTGGGGATCCGTGCAAATGATTGGAGAGAAAGAACTTTAAGCTTAATGCCCCATTAAGCCCTTAATGGGGCATTAAGCCCAGTGCCTCTAGCAAAAAATAAGGTGCCTAAAGAAAATGACCCAAATATAGACGAGAACTTCCAAATCAATTAATGCACTTCTCCCCAAGTCTGAGATCTTCAAAATCCCCGATTAGTTGCACCCTAATTTTTTTTAATCAAATAACAATTGCAACAGCCTATCTTTGACCATATGAAAACCACGTGGCTTTGACAGGGTTTCCAATTTTCAAGCACTCAAACAAAAGAAAATAAATACAGGTAACAGTTAATTAATCTCGAATTCCATTCCAAGAAAAACAATTATCGTCAGAGATAAAAAGAACAATTTCGAATAATCTTAAATTCTTAGACCACAATATGAAAGAAACTAATCAATTTTGACAATCTCGGATATTCCTCGAAATTAAAATAAATAATTTTCCAAGCAAACCGTTCAAAATATTACGATCAAACACAAAGATTTTCTTAAGAACCCTAATACTTCTTAGCAGCCGCCAACATCGATAATAACAAAAACACCTCGAAAGTCACTGAACACACAAGAGAAACACAAGACAAACTTGAACCGGATATCGTGAGAGCCTCGAAACGAAGTTTCTTGGCTCTGATACCAATTGTAGGATCGAAATAACGACCGAACACAATATCGATCTCGTATACACGTGCGGAATCCTTGTAGACGAGTGATTCAAGTACAGAGATGGAGAAAACGAATTAAACACAATATAAAACAAAATACTTAAACCTTGAATTCAGAAAATACGATGCACACGAATCCTTGGATTCGTCTGGTACACGATTTCTAGAGAGAAATCGAATTCCCCTTGCTCTCTATGGAGTCTCTCTGGAATGGCCAACCCTAAACTAGGAGGCTTATGTGTGTTTATATAGACACACACATAAGCGTACATGGGCTTATTTCAGCCCAAGCCCAAACCTAACTCAATTAAACTATTTTAAACCCACTAAGCCCAACCCAATTATTTAATATTACAAGCCTCATATATCTAGCCTCTACAATTTGTTTTTATTGACACTGATGTGCTCGGAACGTACCTAAAAATGCTATTAAAACCTAGACCTAAACCTAGACCTAGACACACCTAATTTTACCGAAACTACCTAAACTAAACCGAACCCTAAGGCAAGTGTACCTGTCGGATTGTAGCTAAGCTAAGGCAAGACCGGGAATATCGAACCCTAGAGACACTCTATAGACAAAATTAAACTTAGACCTAAGAAATGGAAATTACTGAGTAGATTGAATTTGGTTTTTGATTTTAGAATTTAATTAACTAACTTAACTAACACTAACGTTCGACAGCAAGACAAACCTTGAGGAAACTATCAAATGCGAGAAGACACCACCTAGACCTGGAATCCCAATTAACACCTATGATCGAACCTGACTTTGACAATTCTGATGGATCCTAGTTCACCTTTTAAGTCCTTCCTAGTAATTGTTTCTAACGCCCGAACAGGAGTTCACCTTGTGGGTACTTCCTACCTCAGCTAAACCTAACCACCCTCGAATCTAATCTAAGGCACCCTAGGCTAACAGGAGCTACCATTAACTAACTGTAAATGATTTGGAATAACAAGCTGGAAAACTAACATAGGGAATTTCCTTTTGGGACAATTCGATCCTAAGCAATTAACCAACCCGACTACCCAATAGCTATCACCCTTTTAAGTCTATTTAGCTAGCAGCACACAAGATTCAATTAACCAATTATCAACTAACCCTATGACCACAATTAAGCAATCACATTAATTTGCAAGTTTGACCCTACAAGTTAACTACTTTACCCAAACCGGAAGACATCCGCAAGCAAAGCAAGGATTAATTAACAACTAGAAACCTAAATCAAGCATACAAACGCATCATCACAGCAAATTAATGGAATTTAATAGAAACAAACATCAATCAAATTGTCAATCATCAAGAACAATCATAAATACTAAAAAGTCATCACAATGGTCTAGGTGGTGGTACAAATTTAGCCAACCACCATGATCAAAGCAAAATCAAAGACAAAGTCAGAAACTATAACCCTAAACATGGTTCTTGAACTAAACAAATACAAGAAATCGAAGATAGAAACTAAACCGGATTGTGAAATTGATTGTCGACTAGTGATCCCGATTGACTTCCTCTTGATTCCACCTTCTTCGCCTTCAAAAATCGCCTCCTTTGGTCGCTCTCTGATCGAACGCAAGTCGTAGAATGCGAAAATAGAACCCTAACAGCGACTTTTAAATGTCGAAACCGGCTAAGTTTCCGGATTTTGGAGATCGTAGGCGTATCGCCTACTGGTCCCTCTCTCCCAGGCGATACGCCTGAGGATTGTGCTATGCGACAAACTAGTCGGGTCAAACCGACTTTGACTTTGTTGACTTTCCTCCTCCTACGCGTATCGCGTAAAGATCCTCAAGTCCCAGGCGATACGCCTGGGACATTTTGTTCAGCCCTTCTCTCTTCTTTTCTTGCTTTGTTCCTTCACTTGGATCCAATTATCATATGGCATCGGGATTTACTTAGAAACCTGCAAAAACATATAAACACACGAATAAAGACTCTGTTGGGCTATATTTATTAAGGCATGAACATTAGTTATTGGGCTAGTTTATCTTTTGTTTTGGGTTTCTTATTTAATAGGTTATTGGGCTTATTGTTGATTACGATTTGGGCCATGTGGGCCATTTTAGGTTTACGATTTGTATGAGGTACTATATAAACCTCATTGTTTATGATTGTATAGTAAGCTTTTCAATAGATTAAAAGGCAGTTTACGATTTCTGTGTTTCTCCTTGTTTACGATCAGCTTCCAAGTGGTGTTCTTCATTCAAGACTTGATCTTTTCATTAGATCTTGTCTATTTCATCTACTTGTCTCTTGAATCAATCGTATTTGAGGATTCCGCACTCATTTACGATCATATATCGTGTAGGTGGTTTGATATTGGACCTACAATTGGTATCAGAGCCAAGAATCTTAGATTCGAGGCTCTCACGATATTGATTCAAGAGTTTTCTGGGTTTTTAGTTCGTGTTTGTTGAAGATTCGAAAGTTTCCGGGTGTTTACGACATTTGCTGCTGCTGTTATTCGAGTTTCTGGGTATTCACGATAGTTTTTTCTGGGTTTTCTGTGAGTTTACGACTGCATCAGTTGAAGATCTTGATCAGTTGAGTGTTTACGACTTCAAGATCACTTGTTTTGGAGTTTACGACTTGTACTTTCGGTGTTTACGATCTTTGCTAGTCGTAATCAGAGTTTACGACTTTGCATTGCCGGAATCTCGGGATCGGAATCGGTGTTTACGATCAATTGGATCGTAATTGAAGTTTACGATTGGGTTTAATCGGAATCAGTGTTTACGATATACGGAGTCGTAATCGATTGTCGTAATCGGTGTTTACGATTCTCACAGTCGGTTAAGTGTTTGCGATTTGGAGTTTTATCGGAAACAGCGTTCACGATCGTAATTAGCCATTTACGATCGTAATCAAGGGTTGGTTATCGTAATCTCTTGTTTTTGGACTTTTGGACTTTGGATTTAGGTTCCCTTTGCTATCGTAATGGATTTCGAACCAAGTATGTATCAGAAATTGGATTTTGAGATCGGATCTATCACTCGTCCACCTAGACTAACTTCGGCGGATAACTTTTTGGAATGGAAGTATAGGTTTGAAAACCATTTGAAGAGTGTTGACTTGAGATTGTGGAGAGCGGTAATTAACGGACCACACATACCTACTCATGGAGAAGGAGCTAAAGCAGGAAAGGCTAAGACTGAAGAAGAGTTTGAAGATGAGGACTGGGAAAGGTGTAACAAGGCTGAGAGGGCGTTTGCGATTATGACCATGGCTCTAACACCTGACATTGCTCAAGGATTTAAGCATTGCAAGACAGCGAAGGAACTCTGGAATGCTTTGATTGTCGCCTATGAGGGAAATCCGGACATTAAGGCAAGTCGAAAGCAAATGTTGAAGCAGAAATTCAATTTGTTCAACCATATCCAAGGTGAATCTTTTGAAGCGCAAGTGCAAAGGTTTGTATCTCTGATGGCAGAAATGTCAAGCTATGGTGTGGAGCCAGAATTGGAAGATAAGAATTTGAAGTTGCTGAACAGTTTACCCAAGTCATGGAACACAAATATCTCTATTATTAAGGACAACAACAAGCTGAGTGAGCTATCTCTGGATGAAATGATCAACAAATTGAAGTCCAAGCTTATTGATGACAAGCAGCGAGAGTTGAATCACATAAGCTCTCTTAGTTTGGCTGGGAAACTGAATCAAGCTTTGTTGTCGGAAGAAGTAGATGTGAAGCCGAAAGGAAAGTCTGTTGCAAGTGGATCAAGTTCTGTGACTAAAACAAATGCATTTGTGGCACAACCTCAAGCTGGTTCAAGTGGAGGTGACAACTCTGAAGCAACCTGTAAGGACCAAGATTTGTGGCTTG
>JBCNJP010000006.1:5924762-5955827 GCA_039602395.1 Deinandra increscens subsp. villosa | reverse complement strand
TAATAACGGTTGTCGTGACCGCTATACAAATAATCCTAACTACCTATAGACAGGGTAAGTCGGGTATCAATCCAGGGGAGTTGGTGGTTATTAGTGACTCTAATTATCTAACCTAAGTTACTGTCACTAACTCAGATGAAATAAACTAAACCCTAAATTACTTTATCTAAACGCCTCTTAGCTGTTGAAATTAATTTATATTAATTCTAAGAAAACTAATTTTAATTTGATTGAGAAAACAGTAAATTTAAACAGTGACAACCTCAGGATCCCGGTTAGCTAATTCCTAATCCTATTCAGTTAACCAATTCAACCCAATCCAACCTACGATCTATTCACACACGTGCTAAAGATAGTCCTAGAGCTATGCTATGAAAGGTAGTCCGGGAGCGGGGGGCACGTATGCAATCAAAACGCAAGATAAATGGAATTAAATTGAACATCCATATGAATCAAACATTGTCACTATGTTTATAGAATCAGAAAATAGACAAAGAATAACTGAAAAGAATAGTAATACGCTAACCGTTCACCGTCGGTAATCACCGGACTTAGCCGGACATCACAAACATCATTGAAGGATTAAAAACTAAGAAAACTATAGAAACTATGATGGAAATTCGTCTCTGGACGTTCTGGTCGGCCACCGCCAAGATTAAACCTAAAAAAAATGAGTTTAAGATTGTTTAAATATGGAGCAAGTCGCAAACTTCGAATTTCTGCCGACATAATACCCCTCGCGTGTCGCGAGGGGATTTCTCTTCTGAATCTCACGCCACGATCCGCATGGCCGAATTGTTAAATCCTTTCATTCTTCTCTTGAGTTCACACTTGAGCAAAATAATTATTTAAATGCTCATGCAGCTCACGTGCCATACCATTCCACAATTCCACTTTTACTGCTCTTTGTTTTCCATCATTTGTTTGCTATTCACGTATGGTAGAAATAATTAATTTCTTCTCAACTTGAACTTCATGCATCATTTTATTATGAACACCTCATCTGTCCATATTTCTTCATTTGCAAATCACATGGACCCATCTCTCATTTCAATTTCACAATTGTAATTTGTTGTACGACCTGCACATTAAATCCATTTGGTCTTTTAGCCACTCATCAATTCTAAAATGAGTTTAACTCATTAGAAGTTACAAATATAAACAAATATAAAGCTTAATTTATCAGTTGGTTCATATTCCATTTAATTAAACCCTTTAGCTTATTCTTAACTCAGCATAACAATCATCAAAACCCAACTAAAATGATATCTTTTAGACTCGACCCGGTGTGTTTAGGGAGTGATTACTATTAAATAAGATGCACTTTTAGACCGCTCATCACATCCCCACACTTGTCTTTTTTCGTCTCGGAAAAACTGCCATGGAATCAGAATTGGGAAATCAATCTCATAGTTTACCTTTTTTATTTGTCCACCAATTCAACTCCACAAACCTTAATGTAATCACATGAACTAACTGCAATTGCCAGTATTTCGGTCCGACTAAACCCAACCACCGACCTTTGAGCCCCCAAAGTGTTTATATAATTTACGAATAGAGTTATCAATCTGCCAATGTGTCCCACATTCATATGGTTCAAGTTCAACCTACCTCCGAGTCAAATTCAGTTAAAGCAAAGGGTACTCAAGATGATAGTTATAGATTTTCCCCACCCGCCTTTAAACCAGATACTCATATGTCCACAGAATGATGGAATAGATGGATGCGAAGTTTTGAGCATTTATTTCTCTAATTTGCTTTTTTTTTTCTTTTCTATTTTTTTTTATTTTTTCTCTTTTTTTTCATTTTTTTTTTTCATAATTGGTTAATTTTAACTATGATTACCAACGAACATCATCAGAGGCATTCTCTCACAAGGTCTTACCCCCGAGATCATACGTGAGTATTTTGCCCGCGAGATCCGGAACATCATCAGAGGCACTCACCACGGGATACTATCCTTAGTTTGTACATGAGTATTTTGTCCCTTCACTCTAATTCATTAACAAATTATTTTACCTAATATGCTCAAAGATGGAAAGATGGGGCGCCGTTATTTCTCGGATTTGCTTTCGCAAAAAGATCATAACGTGCCAAGTTATTCTAAGGATATATAAGTCTCTAATTTAAAGTGGTCTTTTCCTCCTAATCATCAGTTTCAATCTCCCTCTAACTCCTAAAATGGGAACTCACTAGCAGACTGATTTAATTACATATTTATACAAACATAAACACAAAGGGATTATTAAGCTATTCCTAAGTCAGTTGGGTCTACCGACACATCACAAATTAGCCATGTTTTCCATTCTCTCCTTTTTCTACCACTTTTCCCTTTTCTTTATTTTTACTTTTGAAAACCGATTCCCAATTGTATTATCATTTTCCATGTTCTTGCAAGTTATTCCAAAGACATTGTTTTCAAATTTTCAAATTTTTTTTTTTTTTGGATTTTTTATTTTTTAGACACACAAAATGCGTTATTCCCCTCCCCACACTTGAGTGACACATTGTCCCCAATGTGAACAAAGAAACAACAAAAATAAAGAAGAAATAAAAAAAACAAAAAAATAGAATTAGGAAACGTACCGGATTCGAGCAACAAAAGAAAACAAAAATTCTGGCACCTAATGGCGTCGCGTGGCGCGACAATTCACTCCACCTCCCTCGCGTGTAGCGAGGGAGAGAGTTCACCTTCCAATATTTATATAAATTGACATACCTGGAACCTCGTTTTGCTCAACTTCATTACCCAAAACCCTCCAAGTCCTGAAAAACACAAAAACACAAAAACACAAAAACTAAAAAAAATAAACCAAAAAACACACTTACCTCTGGGTTGCCTCCCAGAAAGCGCTAAATTTATGGTCTTCAGCCAGACCATCCTCTCTGCTCACGGTGGCTTCAGTCCACATTTCCCAACCGAGTTCCCGATGTAGGCTCGGTGTTTGACATTTATGTTCAGCTTTTTCAAACCATGCTTTCCAATTGCATTACCGATCCACGCTCGGTAGTTCACATGTCTCTTAATTTTTCTTTTCAAGCTCAACATGCAAAATATATTAATTTGAAAATTAAAAGCAAATTTATCATGGATTGAACACTTACCTTTAGAATTTCCCACGTGTGCTTTATAATTGATATGATGCATCCAAACTTGCACTTGCACACGTGGCACATCTACATCATCACGGCTGAGTTTCTTGGGTGGCATGTGCCCAACATCAACTTCCTCCACCTTCCTCTTTCTTACTTGTTTTTCCTCAGTCACCTGCACAATAAATAAAGAATGAAAACTAGAAGTACCTGTCGAGATCTCAACCTCTTGCTCATCAACTACATCTTCAACCACGATCTCGCACTCAGCTTGTTTTGTGTGACTCTCAACTTCTACTACTATCTCCTCAACAACCTCAGCTTCCTCATGCACCACTTCACACTCAACCTCAATCGCCTCATCATCTTCTTCCCAAACTTCTCCTTCAGGTCTTGATAAACACATGTTTTCATCTGTTTCATCTTCTGCCTTTTTGACGACCTTGGAGTGCTGGTTACGGATTTCAGGAGATTTCCAGGCCTACGGTGAAGAATTCCAAGCATTTGCCAAGTTCTTCGATGATGTTTTCAATGATTTCCGTGCTTTCGACTGTTGCCATGTCCGGCTAATTTTCTTGTAATCACTTTAAGTGAAGGTTAGTGTTTTGCTGATTTCAAATTAGGGTTTTTGACATTGGATGAATTCTTGACTTGTGACAATCATTAATTCAGTGTTTAGTTGTTTGATTTTTCTGATTGATTGTCGTGTTCGTACCCCCCGCTCCCGGACTACCTTAATTGCATAGCTCTAGGACTATACTAAGTACGTTCATAATAGTCGGTTGGTTAGGTTGAATGAATTCTAGCACAGCCATGTCTATGTGGTTTCTAGGTTAGATTCTCGAAGTGCGAAATCAGTAATTCACGAAACCGGATCTTAAAGTGGTTACCTTTAGTTCATATAAGTTTAAGTCAACATTTGCTAGCGTAATTTAGTTTTCGTAATTTAGTGTTAAATCAACCAATCCAATTTTACAGCTAAGAGGCAAATTTCTAATTTCTTGCAATTTAGGTTAAAGTAATTTAGAATAATTTAGTTATAATTTAGTCAATTAACAAGTGACCACTAATTCCCTTGGTTCGATACCCTGACTTCCACTACTACAAATCTTTATTAAGTTGGGGATTTGTAACGGTCTCGACAAACCGTTATCAAATTGGCGCCGTTATCAAATTCCCTTGGTTCGATACCCTAACATCACTGCTGAGTTTCTTAGCTTGCTTTTGCCCAACATCTTCCTCGACCACCTTCCTCCTTCCTTACCGGCTTCTCCTCGGTTACCTGCATAATAAATAAAGAATGAAAATTAGAAGTACCTGTCGGGATCTCAACCTCTTGCTCATCAACTACATCTTCAACCACGATCTCGCACTCAGCTTGTTTTGTGTGACTCTCAACTTCTACTACTATCTCCTCAACAACCTCAGCTTCCTCATGCACCACTTCACACTCAACCTCAATCGCCTCATCATCTTCTTCCCAAACTTCTCCTTCAGGTCTTGATAAACACATGTTTTCATCTGTTTCATCTTCTGGCACTTCCCAACACTCCACTTCTGAATTGGCCAAGTCTTCAGTCAACTGCGCAACCTGCTTTGACAATGCCTTGTGCCTCTCGTCTTGGACCTCAAACTTTCTCTCCATTCTCTTTAATTCCTCCAAGATGTCATCTAATTGAGCATTAATTTCATTGAATTGGCCTGGTTGTTGATCCTCATAATTATATGAATCACCTTGAACTTCACTTTCACTGCCTGGGTACCATCCTTGATCATAAGAACCGTGTTTAAAGCCTTGGTCGTATCCTTGATATGGAATCGAATAGTTCTCAGCCTTGATTTTTTCCTTCCAATAGTCTGGGTCCTCCCAAAATACAGTGCAATCCTCATCTATGTGGACTCGGTCGCAGCAGAAGCACGAATCTCTAGCCCCATGGTTAAACTCATACGGAACCCCGTACGATGACTGAGCATAATTACTTTGATATCCCTCGTGGTAACCTGAAAAAGACGCGACATTAAATGCATGACTATTAGAATATATATTTTGTGGTAAATAGTCATACTCCCCTGATTGAGCATATCCCTGATAGTAGGATGAGCGAGGTTCTTGATATGGATAATATGAATCTTCATACTCCTCTTCATCCTCTGAATCCTCCACAATTCTGATCCCGCTGGGCAGTGTTGGACAAAATTTTATCCGATGAAAGCGACTCCCGCAATTATAACACTTCTCCTCTTTCCCCATGATAATCCTCAAATTACCTGCACACAATAAAAAACAACAAAACCAACTGCGTAGCACTGATCGAAATAATAAAATAGACGCAATGGAATCGAAGACTAGTCAATCCGAACAATTTTTATGAACTTTTTTTTTTTTGAAATTAAACGAAAATACTAATAAACTATACTAAAAATTGCTAAAAGCAAATTAAAAAAAAATCTTTTTGGTTTTTTGTTTTAATTTGTTTTATGATAAAGTTTTAGAAAAACAAACAAAACAAGAAATTAACTAAAAAAAAAAAACTAAAATCACTAATAAGCGCACGTACTCCCCGGCAACGGCGCCAATTTGATAACGGTTGTCGTGACCGCTATACAAATAATCCTAACTAACCTATAGACAGGGTAAGTCGGGTATCAATCCAGGGGAGTTGGTGGTTATTAGCGACTCTAATTATCTAACCTAAGTTACTGTCACTAACTCAGATGAAATAAACTAAACCCTAAATTACTTTATCTAAACGCCTCTTAGCTGTTGAAATTAATTTATATTAATTCTAAGAAAACTAATTTTAATTTGATTGAGAAAACAGTAAATTTAAACAGTGACAACCTCAGGATCCCGGTTAGCTAATTCCTAATCCTATTCAGTTAACCAATTCAACCCAATCCAACCTAACGATCTATTCACACACGTGCTAAAGATAGTCCTAGAGCTATGCTATGAAAGGTAGTCCGGGAGCGGGGGGCACGTATGCAATCAAAACGCAAGATAAATGGAATTAAATTGAACATCCATATGAATCAAACATTGTCACTATGTTTATAGAATCAGAAAATAGACAAAGAATAACTGAAAAGAATAGTAATACGCTAACCGTTCACCGTCGGTAATCACCGGACTTAGCCGGACATCACAAACATCATTGAAGGATTAAAAACTAAGAAAACTATAGAAACTATGATGGAAATTCGTCTCTGGACGTTCTGGTCGGCCACCGCCAAGATTAAACCTAAAAAAATGAGTTTAAGATTGTTTAAATATGGAGCAAGTCGCAAACTTCGAATTTCTGCCGACATAATACCCCTCGCGTGTCGCGAGGGGATTTCTCTTCTGAATCTCACGCCACGATCCGCATGGCCGAATTGTTAAATCCTTTCATTCTTCTCTTGAGTTCACACTTGAGCAAAATAATTATTTAAATGCTCATGCAGCTCACGTGCCATACCATTCCACAATTCCACTTTTACTGCTCTTTGTTTTCCATCATTTGTTTGCTATTCACGTATGGTAGAAATAATTAATTTCTTCTCAACTTGAACTTCATGCATCATTTTATTATGAACACCTCATCTGTCCATATTTCTTCATTTGCAAATCACATGGACCCATCTCTCATTTCAATTTCACAATTGTAATTTGTTGTACGACCTGCACATTAAATCCATTTGGTCTTTTAGCCACTCATCAATTCTAAAATGAGTTTAACTCATTAGAAGTTAGAAATATAAACAAATATAAAGCTTAATTTATCAGTTGGTTCATATTCCATTTAATTAAACCCTTTAGCTTATTCTTAACTCAGCATAACAATCATCAAAACCCAACTAAAATGATATCTTTTAGACTCGACCCGGTGTGTTTAGGGAGTGATTACTATTAAATAAGATGCACTTTTAGACCGCTCATCAATGATTCTGAACCAGAAGCTGACGTGCCCAATGTCAATGCATCCATTGCTGAAGATCAAGACTTAACAGCAACTCCGGCAGTTAATGTGCAAGAAGAGGATGTTGTTATACCCTCCGATGAAGAAAATGTAATGGATGATATTCTTGCTGGCCAGGAGATCACTGATGATGATATCTATGGGAATCTGGGGCCCCTTAACCTTAAAAGGTCAAGGGATGACATGATCGGATCATCAGGCAGTGATACAACCCCTCCTGAGCTGAATCTGGATGCTGAAGATGTTCTTGAAGAACCAATTCCAGCACGTGAACCTTCACCAAGAAAGAGGTCAGATCCAAGAAGCATCAGATTCAAGCTTTCAAAGACCAGCTCAAGCATTTTGTTAATTCAACCGGCTGGACCCAGTTCTGAGGGTCCCAGTGAACAAGAAGAAACAGCTGCTGAAAATGTACAAGATCAACCTGCTCCGGCTCAGACTGAAACACCACTTCTAACCGAACGTAGCCCAGTTCGGGAAGAAAGTCAATTCATAGAGGTTGATCACACATTCGCTGTTCCAAGCCCGGTGAGAGTGAGCGCTGCTCCTGTGATAACTCAGCCTACAGCTGCTCCTAGCTTCAGGCCCTTCCAATCAGCTGAACTTCCGATTGATTTGAGGATAAGCACTGATCCTCATATCAATTTCTTGATTTCTCAGAATCGATTCAGAGAAAATGAGATAAAGGCCCTGAAGGATGAGAACAAAAGGATGAGAGAAAAGGAGGTGGCAGATAAAAATAGAATGAAGTGGCTCTATGAGACTTTGGTGGATCTTAAGAAGAAATTTACTGACTTGAAAAGTCTCGTGGAGTCAAAATCTTCAAGTGCCCCTGAACAAAGCTCATCACAGGGTGTGCAAGGTGCTGATGCGTTGAATGAAGACGATGGTGATGAAAACATTGAGATGTCTGACTACGCAAGAGGAGGAAGAGTGATCTCCAAAGCTCCTGAGGGTCATGACAACTGGTTCCGAGAATTCTTTCAAGGACCAGCCCCCACTAAATATGCCCTTGATCTTGGTGAGAGCTCAATTGACAAGAGGGGGAGTCGTGAAAACATCCTTTGCTGGCACTATGATGCAGAAAAGAAACTTTTTGCTGTAATCCGTGAAGGCTATAGTCCAGTTGAATATTACAGAACTCGTGGACAATTCCATTCCTGGACTGAGCCCGAGATTAGAAGCCTGCTTCGAGCTCCTTTTATCAACAGATGGAACAGCAGTGATGGCGACCTTATAAGAGACAACTTGCTGAGCCATCTGGAAAACAATTTCACTGATTTTGAGCTGAAGCAGGTGAAGTGGGTGGAGACTGGAACCGACCCAGCAACTGGTGAACCAATGGGAGAAGCAAGGAGACCACCCACCAAGCGCACTAGAGTCATCAACATGTTGGATGAGATTCAAGATGGCACCTTAGTCAAGAACTTTGACTGTTGGTTTTATGATCCGACAACTCATGAAGTGGTGGTTCTCTGCAAGGGGTTAAGGCAGTTTCGCTTTTATGATCCGGTTGATTTGCTCAGATTTGGAGAAAAAGATATCAAGCTGCTCGCCTCACAACCTATACTCGGAGATGAAAATGATATGGAGAATGCTGTGAGGGTGGGGATCTTTCATGGGACGGCAACCCGGATTGTGGCGAACAAGTGGTGGTCGAACAATGCACTGAATACATTCAGATTCGATTTACTGCTGCCATAAAAGGTCTAATGGTTCATGCCTAGGGGAAGATTGTTGGGCTATATTTATTAAGGCATGAACATTAGTTATTGGGCTAGTTTATCTTTTTTGTTTTGGGTTTCTTATTTAATAGGTTATTGGGCTTATTGTTGATTACGATTTGGGCCATGTGGGCCATTTTAGGTTTACGATTTGTATGAGGTGCGTATATAAACCTCATTGTTTATGATTGTAGCAAGCTTTTCAATAGATTCCAAGGCAGTTTACGATTTCTGTGTTTCTTCTTGTTTACGATCAGCTTCCAAGTGGTGTTCTTCATTCAAGACTTGATCTTTTCATTAGATCTTGTCTATTTCATCTACTTGTCTCTTGAATCAATCGTATTTGAGGATTCCGCACTCATTTACGATCATATATCGTGTAGGTGGTTTGATATCGGACCTACAGACTCAAACCACAAATTTACTAAAAACTAACCGAAACTAATACAAACCAACTTAATTAGACTCAATTATATAAAGAAAAGACTTAGAAAATAAGATGTGTTTGCAACACATCAAACATCCCCACACTGCCTCTCTTTTCGTCCTCGAAAAATACTGCAATGGAATCATAACCAGGACTTTGATCTCTAACAACTCACAATTTCTAATTTCATAATTTACATAGCTTACTTACATCTTGGTAGCGATTATCGATATTTCGATCCGATTAAACCCAACCACTAACCATTGAGCCCCCAAGGTGTTTATGAATTACCAGATATAGTTCAGTCATGCCTATGTGTCCCACTCTAGAAAGGTCAAGTTCAACCTAATCCCGATTCATATACGGTCCAAGTAAAGGGTTAATAACGATTTAAGTTTAGATTTTCACCACCCCCCTTAAATCAGATACAAAGATGTCCAAAGAATGATGGAATTGGATGGAATGCGAACCTTTTGAGCATTTATTCTCTAAGCTATCATATATATATATATATATATATATATATATATATATATATATATATTTTTTTTCTCTCTTTTTTTCTTCATTTTTTTCTTAGTTGGCCAATTTTAACTATTATTACCAACGGACATCATCAGAGGCATTCTTTTCGAGATGTTATCCCTAAAATCATACGTGAGTATTTTGCCTGCGAGATCCAGGACATCATCAGAGGCACTTACCACGGGATACTATCCTTAGTTCGTACATGAGTATTTTGTCCCTTCACTCTAAATGCATTAACCAAATTATTACCTAATATGCTCATGATGGAAAAATGGGGCGCCGTTATTTCTCGGATTTGCTTTCGCAAAAAGATCATAAAGTGCCAGGTATTCTAAGGACATAGAAGTATCTAGCCTAAAGGGGTCTCTTTCCTCCTAATCCTCAGTTTTAGTATTCCTATCACTCCTAAAATGGGAACCCACTAACAGACTGATTAATTACATATTTATACAACAAATAAACACAATGGGATATTTAATCTTTACTAAGTCAGCTGGGCCTACCAATACATCACTAACCGGTAATGTTTTCAACTTTTTATTTATTTATATATTTCATTTAAGCACCAAATTAGAAAACCAAATCCTGATTGCACTATCATTTTCCATTTAATTGCAGCCAAAATCTTAGACATTTTTGAACAATTTTTCAATTTTTTTTCTTTTTTTTTAAACTAAATAAAAACGCACTACAATTAAACAAACGGACTCAAGACGCAAGTAAAAATAATAAAAAGACGCAAGGCTTCCCATCCCCACACTTGAACCACACATTGCCCTCAATGTGGAATGGAGAATAAAATAAAGCAGAATAAAAAAATAAACACACACGACAAAAAAATAAAAATGCAAACGATAATTAAAAATAAAAGAAACTAAAGCGGAACGGACTCCCCTGATTATTTTATTTAGATGAATGGCAAGCGAGCTCGTATCCGCAGGTCCTCCATTGAAGTATATCCCAATCCTATGCGCGAATATCATCGGACGTGTACAACACAAATAAAAACAAACGACTCGACTCGACCAAAACATTAGTAACAGTTACGAAAAATAAAAAGCACACAAAAAATATAAACTAAGGACGAAATAAAATAAATTGAAAAATTAAGTTGAAATGGTGTTTACCTGGAAAAATGAGAACTCACAGACCATCAAATCAACAAATAAAAAATTGAAACAACTTTCCTGGCCTGCCTACTCCCTCGCGTATCGTGAGGATAACAGCTCAACTCTCGCGTACCGCGAGAAACAAACACATCCGGCGGTCTGCACCTTCTCCAGGCGTATCGCCTACTACCATCCAACCTTCCAGGCGATACGCCTGGAACCCAATTTCCAGAGAATTTTCTGCCTTTTTGCAACTCCAAAAATTTTCTATCTCCTTTTCTCCACTCCAGGTCTCTTGGTCGAATTTTACCCAGCAAAACCTGCACTCAAGACCTGCAAACTCACCCGGAATTCACCATCTATCTTTTCCACATATTAAGTCTCCCGAATTACCTGCAAACACCGAAAAACACAAAACCGAAAAGACGCAAAATGCACGGAAAACAAAAATTGCAGAAAATTAAAAACACAACTACATAATATACAGCCCGGGCACTCACTCAATTAGCACAAAACATAACAAGCAACCTCCCAAACCATCCGGAGGCTTTGATTTCACATCTTTATGCCACAAAACTACCGGTTTTCACCCGGTTCTCCTCTATCCAACCACCTATCAACTTCCTAACTCGTCAAAGCACCCAACTTTACCAACTCCAACGAGTTTTTAACCTTCCAATGCTTAAATCGACCCTGTAGAAACTTAATTTCTCCTAGAAAACTCAAAGTCGGGTCACTTTCACTAACAACCACCTCTAACCTCCCCACACTTGGCCTAAACTCTATATCATCACTACAAAACACCTAGATCACCAAGTGTGGCCTTCTTAACTACCTCTTCAACTACCGATTCACTATCTACATTCACTAACTCCTCCGGGTTCTCCTAACGGGTCGATTCTAACACCTCATCCAACTAACTCAACTAACTCCCCGGAGTCTTCCCCACACTTATTCTCTATCACAACCTCTCCAACCACTTTCTCAACTACCTCATCGGGTTTCACTAATGGGTCAAAAATTGCATTTCTATCAACTAATTCAACTAACCCCCCGGTGTTCTCCTCACACTCATACTCTTCAACCTCTTCATCCTCTAACCGATTTCCTACCACCACTAGGTCTATGAATGACATCAAAGTGCCTATCAAACACACCGATTTGGTTCCACTATCCTCATGTCTACCTACCTTAAACATGACACTCTCATTATCAACCCTCAACGTTATGGTACCCTCAAAAACATCCACTAAAGCACGGGCGGTCCTAAGAAAGGGCCTACCTAGAATCAAAGGGCAACTAGGGTCATAATCACTATCAACTACCACAAAGTCTATAGGGAACACAAATTTATCAACTTTCACAAGTACATTTTCCACTATACCTTTGGGTCTCACAACAGATTTGTCAGCTAAAGATATGTTCATGCAAGTAGGTGCTAACTCTCCTAATCCTAAGTGCTCAAAAACAGAATAAAGGCATAACATTTATTGAAGCACCTAGATCAGCTAAAGCATAAGTAACAGAAGAACTACCAAAAATGCAAGGAATTGTAAAAATCCACGGATCATTAAATTTCTTAGGTAATTTACTCTGAAAAACCGCTGAACAGTTAGCATCAAGAGTTATATCAGATAAAGCTCCTAGTTTCTTTTTACTACTCAGCATGTCCTTCAAAAACTTTGCATACTTAGGCATTTTATTTATAACTTCAGTAAATGGTAATGTGATCCTAAGTTGCCTAAGAATATCGAGAAACTGACCATACTCTTGCGCATTCTTCTGTTGAATTAGACGTTCACGGATACGACACACGCTTCAAATCTTCTGCTGTAATCGGTTGAAATGCAAATCTCACTCTCTTCTTCACCTTCGCCTCCTCCCACTTCAATGGCTTCTCTCCAACTGGCGGCTTCTTCATAACCTCAGCCTCGACGTTTGGTGCGGTACTTGCTGGCGTCACGCTCGAATGCACCCTCCCGTCTGGCGTCTCCAATTCGATCTCCTCATCAACCGGTTCCTCCTCAACTACCACCGGTGATGGACTCTGAACGACTCTCCCGCTCCTAGTGGTAATTGCATTGACATTTGCGTTGGGGTTTTTGTACGTGCTACCTGAGAATTGTCCCCCGCGGGAATTCAGCTCCTTGAGCTGTTTCGCAATGTCGCCAACCGAACGCTGCAGATCTAAGAACGAAGCTTGTTGATTTCTAAGTAACGTGTCATGCTCTGCTAGCTTCTTCTGTGTAGCCTCGTCTCGTGTCACGATCTGCTGCAGGATCTGGGTCTGGTTAGCTATAAGCTCCCTAATCTCCTTAAAACCAGGCCCATCATCTCCTCCACCATAGTTATTCCTTGGTGGAAAACCAGGTGGGGTTCCTCCCTCTCGCCATCCTGAATTCTGGCCACTCCTCCACCCAGACTGGAAAGAATTATCGAACTGGTTTCGGTTTCCAATGTAGTCGACTTGCTCAGCGGGAGCAAGCGGACAGTCTCGAGTGTCGTGAGTGCCTCTACACAGCTCACATTTGGCTTTGATATGGAGTTTGATTTCTTCTAAAGCCCTATAGATGTTCTCTAACTCCTTAGGCGTCTTTGTCTCTGAGCCAATGTGATGAACACCCCGGGTAGATGTAGATGGTACGAGTGATCTAGTCGGGGCCAAGGTGGCTCTCCGATCTCCGGGTGTCTGCTGTTCAGCAAGTGCGAAGCTCTCGAAAAGTGATTTGCATTCGTCAACGGTGAGCTTCTCCATCATATGTCCTCCAGCCGAAATGTTGAACTCCTTCTAAACAGAATAAGGAAGTCCATTGTAGAACTTTTCTATGATCGCCCAGTCCGTCAACCCGTGTTGCGGACATTTGCTTAGAAGGGTGTTAAATCGTTCATAGGTGACCGAATAAGGCTCATCGGGGTCCATCCGAAAGGAGTGGATTTCCTTCCGAGTACGTGCAGCCTTGGCTGGAGGATGATATTTCTTCAGGAATTTCGATGTCAGATCGTCCCAGGTGGCGATCGAATTTGGCGGAAGTGTCTCAAGCCACTCGGCGGCTCGAGATGTCAGGGAGAATGGAAATAACCGCAGATAGATAGTATTGTTCGCGACTCCCATGAGTCCGAACGTATTGCAAATACGGATGAAGCGCGAGATATGCATCGGAGCATCTTCGTCCTCACGTCCATGAAACTGAATCGAATGTGTAAGCGCATTGATGACGTGAGACGGAACTTGCCAATTTGCGGTGTTGGCAATGTCTGGTTGAGCGATAGCAAACCGAGCGTCGTTAACCCCGGCGCTGGCCTGCTCGTGGACGGTGCGACGTGCAGCCATGGATGAAAGGTCGGGAAATGGAATGGGTTTGGTGTCGCGTGCGAACTGTGTGGAAGTAGATGGTTTGGAATGAGTTGTGGAAACGATGAATGCCTCGAGTTCCGTGCGAAGAAGGCGGAACCGTTCACGAATATCCGCGTCGGGATCAGAAAGTGGTGAAAGCTCAGGTGGACCTCATGAACGAGTGTGTGGCATAAAACGGGGAAACGACTCAAATAAAAATTAGAAAAATTAAACCTAAAAAATCTAGACTCAAAAACGGAGATCCTAAGACTCTAGACACGGAAAAACCTAAAAGACTCAAAATTTCCTAACGACGACCTAAGTTAATTTTGCTATTGCCAAGTGTCCCCGACAACGGCGCCAAAAACTTGATGTGCTCGGAACGTACTCTAAAAATGCTATTAAAACCTAGACCGGCTAGACACACCTAATTTTACCGAAACTACCTAAAGTAAACCGAACCCTAAGGCAAGTGTACCTGTCGGATTGTAGCTAAGCTAAGGCAAGACCGGGAATATCGAACCCTAGAGACACTCTATAGACAAAATTAAACTTAGACCTAAGAAATGGAAATTACTGAGTAGATTGAATTTGGGTTTTTGATTTTAGAATTTAATTAACTAACTTAACTAACACTAACGTTCGACAACAAGACAAACCTTGAGGAAACTATCAAATGCGAGAAGACACCACCTAGACCTAGAATCCCAATTAACACCTATGATCGAACCTGACTTTGACAATTCTGATGGATGCCTAGTTCACCTTTTAAGTCCTTCCTAGTAATTGTTTCTAACGCCCGAACAGGAGTTCACCTTGTGGGTACTTCCTACCTCAGCTAAACCTAACCACCTTCGAATCTAATCTAAGGCACCCTAGGCTAACAGGAGCTACCATTAACTAACTGTAAATGATTTGAAATAACAAGTTGGAAAACTAACATAGGGAGTTTCCTTTTAGGACAATTCGATCCTAAGCAATTAACCAACCCGACTACCCAATAGCTATCACCCTTTTAAGTCTATTTAGCTAGCAGCACACAAGATTCAATTAACCAATTATCAACTAACCCTATGACCACAATTAAGCAATCACATTAATTTGCAAGTTTGACCCTACAAGTTAACTACTTTACCCAAACCGGAAGACATCCGCAAGCAAAGCAAGGATTAATTAACAACTAGAAACCTAAATCAAGCATACAAACGCATCATCACATCAAATTAATGGAATTTAATAGAAACAAACATCAATCAAATTGTCAATCATCAAGAACAATCATAAATACTAAAAAGTCATCACAATGGTCTAGGTGGTTGTACAAATTTAGCCAACCACCATGATCAAAGCAAAATCAAAGACAAAGTCAAAAACTTTAACCCTAAACATGGTTCTTGAACTAAACAAATACAAGAAATCGAAGATAGAAACTAAACCGGATTGGGAAATTGATTGTCGACTAGTGATCTCGATTGAGTTCCTCTTGATTCCACCTTCTTCGCCTTAAAAAATCGCCGCTCTGGTCGCCTCTGATCGAACGCAAGTCGTAGAATGCGAAAATAAAACCCTAACAGCGATTTTATGTCGAACCGGCTAAGTTTCCGGATTTTGGAGATGTAGGCGTATCGCCTACTAGTCCCTCTCTCACAGGCGATACGTCTGGAGTGTGCTACGCGACAAACTAGTCGGTCAAATCGACTTTGACTTCGTTGACTTTCCTCCTCCTACGCGTATCGCGTAAAGATCCTCAAGTCCCAGGCGATACGCCTGGGACATCTTGTTCAGCACTTCTCTCTTCTTTTCTTGCTTTCTTCCTTCACTTGGATCCATTTATCATATGGCATCAGAATTTACTTAGAAACCCTGCAAAAACATATAAACACACGAATAAAGACTCAAACCACAAATTTACCAAAAACTAACCGAAACTAATACAAACCAACTTAATAAGAGTCAATTATATAAAGAAAAGACTTGGAAAATAAGATGTGTTTGCAACACATCAAACATCCCCACACTGCCTCGTTTTTCGTCCTCGAAAAATACTGCAATGGAATCATAACCAGGACTTTGATCTCTAACAACTCACAATTTCTAATTTCATAATTTACATAGGTTACTGGGTTGAGAATACACATGGGTTAAGAATAACTCGTTAGAGATGTGCATGTCATTTACCTCTACACCAACCCCCGTTGTGCTGGTAAACCCTACTGTCTCGAGATTTTGTACGAAATGAATAGTCATTGATATCATATACTTCATATTTCCTCACGATTTTGTGTGGACCATGTGAAATTCACCTAACGGTCTCTGATATAGTTTCTGCGGACTCCGCCATCTCCTTTTCAACCTGAAATTCATTGTAGGTACATCAGGAGAGTTCATTAGGAATATGAAGGTTATAGTTCTTTCGAAAATCAAATAAAGTTGTTCCGGACAAGTCAGGTCAGTTTTTCAGGAAAGTTACAGTTCATCTGGAATCAAAATAATAAGAAAATAGTTACAGTTCACTAGGAAGGTTATAGTTCATCCGGATAGAAAATAGAGTTGTTTCGGACAACTTAGGTCAGTTGTTCCGGAAAGTTACAGTTTGTCCGGAATCAAAACAATAAGAAAATAGTTTCAGTTCACCAGGAAGATTATAGTTCATCTGGATAGAAAATAGAATTGTTCCGGACAAGTCAGGTCAGTTTTTTCAGGAAAGATACAGTCCATCCGGAATCAAAACAATAAGAAAATAGTTTCAGTTCACCAGGAAGGTTATAGTTCATCCGAATAGATAATAGAGTTGTTCCGGACAATTCAGGTCAGTTGTTCCGGAATTAAAACAATATGCAAATATAGCTGACCTTGTTGCGTAAGCATTTACCAAATGTTGTGCTCTGCTTCTTCGTCAGCTCATTTAATCTACTACCAGGATGTTCCTTTTCCAAAAATTTCATGTATTCTCTGCAATTAAATGAACTGAAGTTATCTATAAAAGTATATAATTAATTAAACAAATCCAAAAAGGCTAATAATCTAAATTACTTACACTACGTCAAAAAGAGGCTTTGGCCACGGTTTTTTTTTAACGCATAGCCACTGTTTTGTAAAAAACGTGGCCAAAGGTAAGAAACACTAGTTTTAGCCACACATATTTTGTACTCGTGGCCAAATATATAGCCTTTGGACCCTTTTAGCCACATATTTTTTTGTTTATGTGACAACAACAATCAGGTGCAGTAGCTTTAGCCACTGTTTTACAAAAACATGTGGCACTTATATATCACACTTAAAAAAGAGTGGCGAAATGCACCAAACGGCTACGAAATGTTTATGATTTTTATTCGTGTGATAAAAATGAATGTATGACCATGCTTAAATAATGTTGTGTGACGGAAGAGTAGATTTTATTACTTAGTAAATTGAAAGAAAAAAAAACAAAACTATTAAGTATATATTATGCGTGGCTAAATGTGAGCAATGGCCACTGTTTTTACTTAGTTATTTGGCTAAAAGCTAGTACATATGACCACTGTTATTAGGTTGTGTGACTAAATAGTAGGTTGTGAGTGACAAAAATCTATTACTTATGGCCACATATATTAACCGTGACTAAATGGTAGGTTGTGAGTGACAAAAATCTATTTTATGGTCAAGGTAAAATATTAAATGCGTGGTGAAAGTAGACAAAAATCTATTACCTATGGCCACATATATAACCGTAACTAAATAGTAGCCAATTTTAATTAGTTATCTGTGGTGACGGCGGATATATATCATTACTAGAGGTCAAATCTTTATCTAGCACCTCGAGTTTCAGATATAACTCATGTAATCAATTAATTAATTGTCTATCGTCACCATATACGCCGTTATCTCTCTCAGCTCTCTGTTTTTTTGGTTTATCACCACTCTCTGAAAATGTGGCATTTGCGTCCTCTGAATGTGGAAGATAGCCTCGAATAAGGTAAGTAATCATCTAAATGACTGAAATATCAAATGATTTAATGTGGAATTCACGTCTCTGATTTGGTTGTTTTTCTTGAATAGGGGAAGAAGATTTTAGTCTGTTTACTTTGGTGATCTATCACCTAGGATATTTTGCGAGGTTCAATGGTCGGATACAATACATTGATGGGAGGGTTCGCTACTTTGACAATGTGGACATTACCTCCTTCTCATTCGATGACCTAGGTCAAATGGTGTCTGACCTAGATTATGACTTGAACGATTTCGACCCCTACATGAGGAGGTTGTCTCTGGATTATGGACTGGTTCCATTCACTAATGATCTGAGGGATATCAGGGCCTTGGCCCTGCACGTGAAGGACAAGGAGGTCATATCCATCTACCTCGATGGAGATGTGGAGGTGTCTTCTTCCTCCTCCTCCTCCTCTGAAGGTAGCTACCCATGGAGAACAGGCCGATATGACGATTCAAACAATTTCTCTAGTTGGAGCATGTTTTAAGTTTATGTTGTTTTTTTATTATATATATTTGTATTTAATTAACGGACATCACATCTTTTGGATTACATATGTAATTAATTGTTTATGTGTATGCATCAGATGTGTGTTTTGACTCTTCTTCCTGAAGAATTCTAGTTCATCCGGTTGTCTTCTACATATATTAGGTTGTGTGACTAAATATTAGTGTATAAAGAATTGTATTCAACTAGAATGATTTTAATTCACTAGATAATGGGTTTAAGTACATGGGAATATCCTATAGACTACGAACAGAAATAGAAACTTTGGTTATTTATATTATATATAGTTCATCCTGAAGAAATCTAGTTTATCCGGTTCTTTCTGAATAACTCTAGTTCATCCTGTTCTATTACTAAATAACTCGAACTCTACTTCATCTGGTTCTATAACTGAATAACTCTTTATAATCCCGAAGAACTCTAGTTCATCTTCTCTCAAACCTCATGAACTCAGTGGGTAATTTTGACTTTCTTCGTTAAATTTTCACTTGTTAATTTGATTACAAGAAAATCAAAACATTCAACAGGATATGTAAAGAGAATGAAGAGGAGAACCAAACCAAGGAAGACCTGTTGTTCCTTGCGTTCGAACTCTACTTACATGAAACCGGAGAAGATTTCAAGCTTCTACTGGTGTGGGAAATGATTAACCTCTTTAGGGTTCCGGATTAAAGTGTAATTGTAATGAATTGATTTTTAATTTACAAGCTTAAGGCTGATGTTCTGAAAGAGGCGGTTATTATCGCCCGTAGGGCCGCTGAATACAACGGAAGTCCTTGAAGAGGGGGTTGTGACTTGTGAGGGTCAAGTGTTTAAATCAAATATTTGGTTTTATATATTATTGTAATATGTTTAACCTTTATATTAATTTTACTTAATTGTTTGTTAATTCCAGTCAATTCATCCATTTCTGTTCATCCTCTCTCAATTCGGATGAACTCTTCTTTCTGAGGAATTCTAGTTCTTCCGGGTTTGTTCTTCTTCTCCAAAACATTAATATTTTAAGAACGTATGAAAGTAATTTCGGATAATTTCAGATTGTTGGATTAAAATATTAGTGGTTTTTTGATAACGTGTAGAAATTTCATTTTAACTTGGAGAACGTGTGAAAGTAATTATAATATGCGGTGTTCAATAAAATCAGACCTTTGGTATACTCTAGTGATTAGGCATCTGAGCTTAGGCATACTTAAGTGATTTACACATATAACCATACCACCTGGTGAGTAATCAGAAACTTCTCACTGTCATTATCAAACCCTTCTCAAAATCCTTATCAAACATTTTCTCAAAATCCTTATCAAACCCTTTCTCAAAACCCTCAAATCCTCCTCAAAATGGCATAATTGAAAGATATAGCTGAAAATTATTTGCAGATAAAGATTATTGCTACCCTGGACCGGTATGGGGTGATTATCACGACAGAGAGACAGAGTATCTTAGACGTGTTGGCCCTGCTCAACCAAGTACTTACAAAGCCACCAAGTCCATCAAGATACCAGATGGAAACTTTTCTGGTAGAAGAGATACACGTCTCCAATGCCAGGCTTCAAATGTAGGTTCAACAGAGGCAAGAAGCTATGAGTAGGCATTTAGAGTTGATGGAGGAGATGGAATCTAGGTTCCCGTGAACCTCAACCCGCAACTGCTCTGTTTTTTGTTTTTTTAGGAATGAACATATAAATTAGGAAACAATTTTGTGTATGGAATTGGAATCAATAGTATGAAATCCACTTTTTGTTATATACTTGTTTGTCTATTTTTGTTTATGAAATCAATCTGTTAAACAAAAACCCTAATCCTCGAAAACAAAGACGATCAACAATTGCAATCTGATCAACAACTAATGCATAATTTTAGGTAAAAATGTAATATGTTCGCACAATCTCCATTCCGTTAAAAAAAAAACCTAATCCTCGAAAACATAGACAATCAACAATTGCAATCCGATCAATAACTGATGCATAATTTTAGTTAAAAATGTAATTTGTTCGCACAATCTCCATTCCGTTAAACAAAAACCCTAATCCTCGAAAACAGAGACGATCAACAATTGCAATCCGATCAACAACTAATGCATAATTTTAGGTAAATATGTAATTTGATCGCACAATCTCCATTCCATTAAACAAAAACCCTAAACACAAAAAACAGAACGGGCCTACAAATACCTTAAATTTTAGGGAATTATAATTCTAAATAAATAATATCTTAAAGAATTAAGATAAAAATGAAATAATGGGTCAATTTGGGGTCAAATGGGTCAATTAGATGTGTTTAGTACCAATGATGGCCCAATAAGGTGTGTATAAAACCAATAAGCATGTTTAGGACCAATGATGGCCCAAAAAGGTGTGTTTAGGGGCAATGATGGCCAGTTGGGACCAATGAGTCCTAATAAGGTGTGTATGTAACCAATAAGTTGTGTTTAGGACCAATGATGGCCCAATAAGGTGTGTTTAGGGGCAATGAGGGTCAGTTGGGACCAATGAGTCACAATTAGGTGTGTATATAACCAATAAGCATGTTTAGGACTAATGATGGCCCAATAAGGTATGTTTAGGGGCAATGAGGGCCAGTTGGGACCAATGAGTCCCATTAAGGTGTGTATATAACCAATAAGCATGTTTAGGACCAATGATGGCCCAATAAGGTGTGTTTAGGGGAAATGAGGGTCAGTTGGGACTAATGAGCCTCAATAAGGTGTGTATGTAACCAATAAGTTGTGTTTAGGACCAATGATGGCCCAGTAAGGTGTGTTTATGGGCTATAAGTGTCAGTTGGGACCAATGAGTCCCAATAAGCATGTTTAGGACCAATGATGGTCCAATAAGGTGTGTTTAGGGGAAATGAGGGTCAGTTGGGACCAATGAGTCCCAATAAGGTGTGTATGTAACCAATAAGTTGTTTTTAGGACAAATCATGGCCCAATAAGGTGTGATTAGGGGCAATGAGGGTCAGTTGTGACCAATGGGTCCCTATAAGGTGTGTATATAACCAATAAGCATGTTTAGGACCAATGATTGCCCAATAAGGTGTGTTTAGGGGAAATGAGGGTCAGTTGGGACGAATGAGTCCCAATAAGATATGTATGTAACCAATAAGTTGTGTTTAGGACCAATGATGGCCTAGTAAGGTGTGTTTAGGGGAAATGAGGGTCAGTTAGGACCAATGAGTCCCAATAAGGTGTGTATGTACATTGGTTTTTAGGACCAATGATGGCCCAATATGGTGTGTTTAGGCAAAATGAGGGTCAGTTGGACCCAATGAGTCCCACTAAGGTGTGTATATAACCAATAAGCATATTTAGGACCAATGAAATATGGTGTGCTTAAGGAAAATGAGGGTCAGTTAGAACCAATGAGTCCCAATAAGGTGTGTATGTAACCAATAAGTTGTGTTTAGGACCAATGATGGCCCAATAAGGTGTATTTAGGGGCAATGAAGGTTAGTTGGGATCGATGAGTCCTAATAAGGTGTGTTTATAACCAATAAGCATGTTTGGGACCAATGATGGCCTAATAAGGTGTGTTTAGGGGAAATAAGTCTAAGTTAGGACCAATGAGTCCCAATAAGGTGTGGATGTAACCGATAAGTTGTGTTTAGGACCAATGATGGCCCAATAAGGTGTATTTAGGTGGAATGAGGGTCAGTTGGGACCATTGAGTCCCAATAAGGTGTGTATATAACAAATTAGCATGTTTAGGACCAATAATGCCCTAATAAGGTGTGTTTAGAGGAAATGAGGTTCAGTTGGGACCAATGAGTCCTAATAAGGTGTGTATGTAACCAATAAGTTGTGTTTAGGACCAATGATTGGCCTAATAAGGTGTGTTTAAGGGCAATGAGGGCCAGTGGGGACCAATAAGTCCCAATAAGGTGTGTATATAACCAATAAGCATGTTTAGGACCAATGATGGCCTAATAAGGTGTGTTTAGGAGAAATGAGGTCAGTTGGGACCAATGAGTCCTAATAAGGTGTGTATGTAACCAATAAGTTGTGTTTAGGACCAATGATGGCCCAATAAGGTGTGTTTAGGGGCAATCAGCGTAGTTGGGACCATTGAGTCCCAATAAGGTGTGTATATAACCAATAAGCATGTTTAGGACCAATGATGGCCTAATAAGGTATGTTTAGGGGAAATGAGGGTCAGGTGAGACCAACGAGTCCTAATAAGGTGTGTATGTAACCAATAGGTTGTGTTTAGGACCAATGATAGCCCAATAAGGTGTGTTTATGGGAAATGAGGGCCAGTTGGAACCAATGAGTCCCAATAAGGTGTGTATGTAACCAATAAGTTGTGTTTAGGAAAAATGATGGCCCAATAAGGTGTGTTTAGGGGCAATGAGGGTCAGTTGGGATGAATGAGTCCCAATAAGGTGTGTATATAACCAATAAGCATGTTTAAGACCAATGGTGGCCCAATTAGGTGTGTTTAGGGGCAATGAGGGTCAGTTAGGACCAATGATTCCCAATGAGGTGTGTATGTACGTTGGTGTTTAGGACCAATGATGGCCTAATAAGGTATGTTTAGGGGCAATGAGGGTCAGTTGTGACCAATGGGTCCCTATAAGGTGTGTATATAACCAATAAGCATGTTTAGGACCAATGATGGCCCAATATGGTGTGTTTAGGGGAAATGAGGGTCAGTTGGGACGAATGAGTCCCAATAAGATATGTATGTAACCAATAAGTTGTGTTTAGGACCAATGATGGCCCAGTAAGGTGTGTTTAGGGGAAATGAGGGTCAGTTAGGACCAATGAGTCCCAATAAGGTGTGTATGTACGTTGGTGTTTAGGACCAATGATGGCCCAATATGGTGTGTTTAGGGAAAATGAGGGTCAGTTGGACCCAATGAGTCCCACTAAGGTGTGTATATAACCAATAAGCATGTTTAGGACCAATGATGGCCCAATATGGTGTGTTTAGGGAAAATGAGGGTCAGTTAGAACCAATGAGTCCCAATAAGGTGTGTATGTAACCAATAAGTTGTGTTTAGGACCAATGATGGCCCAATAAGGTGTATTTAGGGGCAATGAGGGTTAGTTGGGATCGATGAGTCCTAATAAGGTGTGTTTATAACCAATAAGCATGTTTGGGACCAATGATGGCACAATAAGGTGTGTTTAAGGGAAATAAGTCTAAGTTAGGACCAATGAGTCCCAATAAGGTGTGGATGTAACCGATAAGTTGTGTTTAGGACCAATGATGGCCCAATAAGGTGTATTTAGGTGGAATGAGGGTCAGTTGGGACCATTGAGTCCCAATAAGGTGTGTATATAACAAATAAGCATGTTTAGGGCCAATAATGGCCTAATAAGGTGTGTTTAGAGGAAATGAGGTTCAGTTGGGACCAATGAGTCCTAATAAGGTGTGTATGTAACCAATAAGTTGTGTTTAGGACCAATGATGGCCTAATAAGGTGTGTTTAAGGGCAATGAGGGCCAGTGGGGACCAATGAGTCCCAATAAGGTGTGTATATAACCAATAAGCATTGGACCAATGATGGCCTAATAAGGTGTGTTTAGGGGAAATGAGGTCAGTTCGGACCAATGAGTCCTAATAAGGTGTGTATGTAACCAATAAGTTGTGTTTAGGACCAATGATGGCCCAATAAGGTGTGTTTAGGGGCAATCAGCATAGTTGGGACCATTGAGTCCCAATAAGGTGTGTATATAACCAATAAGCATGTTTAGGACCAATGATGGCCTAATAAGGTATGTTTAGGGGAAATGAGGGTCAGGTGAGACCAACGAGTCCTAATAAGGTGTGTATGTAACCAATAAGTTGTGTTTAGGACCAATGATAGCCTAATAAGGTGTGTTTAGTGGAAATGAGGGCCTGTTGGGCCCAATGAGTCCTATAAGGTGTGTATATAACCAATAAGCATGATTAGGACCAATGATTGCCCAATAAAGTGTGTTTAGGGGAAATGAGGGTCAGTTGGGACCAATGAGTCCCAGTAAGGTGTGAATGTACGTTGGTGTTTAGGACCAATGATGGCCTAATAAGGTATGTTTAGGGGCAATGAGGGTCAGTTGGACCCAATGAGTCCCACTAAGGTGTGTATATAACCAATAAGCATGTTTAGGAACATTGATGGCCCAATATGGTGTGTTTACGGAAAATGAGGGTTGGTTGGAACCAATGAGTCCCAATAAGGTGTGTATGTAACCAATAAGTTGTGTTTAGGACCAATGATGGCCTAATTAGGTGTATTTAGGGGCAATGAGGGTTAGTTGGGACCGATGAGTCCCAATAAGGTGTGTTTATAACCAATAAGCATGTTTGGGACCATTGATGGCCCAATAAGGTGTGTTTAGGGGAAATGAGTGTAAGTTAGGACCAATGAGTCCCAATAAGGTGTGGATGTAACCGATAAGTTGTGTTTAGGACCAATGATGGCCCAATAAGGTGTATTTAGGTGGAATAAGGGTCAGTTAGGACCATTGAGTCCCAATAAGGTGTGTATATAACAAATTAGCATGTTTACGACCAATGTTGGCCTAATAAGGTGTGTTTAGGGGAAATGAGGGTCAGTTGGGACCAATGAGTCCTAATAAGGTGTGTATGTAACCAATAAGTTGTGTTTAGGACCAATGATGGCCCAATCAGGTGTGTATATAACTAATAAGCACGTTTAGGACCAATGATGGCCTAATTAGGTGTGTTTAGGGGAAATGAGGTCAGTTGGGACCAATGAGTCCTAATAAGGTGTGTATGTAACCAATTTTTTTGTGTTTAGGACCAATGATGGCCCAATAAGGTGTGTTTAGGGGCAATCAGGGTCAGTTGGGACCATTGAGTCCCAATAAGGTGTGTATATAACCAATAAGCATGTTTACGACCAATAATGGCCTAATAAGGTATGTTTAGGGGAAATGAGGGTCAGGTGGGACCAACGAGTCCTAATAAGGTGTGTATATAACCAATAAGTTGTGTTTAGGACCAATGATAGCCCAATAAGGTGTGTTTATGGGAAATGAGGGCCAGTTGGGACCAATGAGTCCCAATAAGGTGTGTATGTAACCAATAAGTTGTGTTTAGGACAAATGATGGCCCAATAAGGTGTGTTTAGGGGCAATGAGGGTCAGTTGGGATGAATGAGTCCCAATAAGGTGTGTATATAACCAATAAGCATGTTTAGGACCAATGATGGCCCAATAAGGTGTGTTTAGGGGCAATGAGGGTGAGTTAGGACCAATGATTCCCAATGAGGTGTGTATGTACGTTGGTGTTTAGGACCAATGATGGCCTAATAAAGTATGTTTAGGGGCAATGAGGGTCAATTGTGACCAATGGGTTCCTATAAGGTGTGTATATAACCAATAAGTCATGTTTAGGACCAATGATTGCCCAATAAGGTGTGTTTAGGGAAAATGAGGGTCAGTTGGGACGAATGAGTCCCAATAAGATATGTATGTAACCAATAAGTTGTGTTTAGGACCAATGATGGCCCAGTAAGGTGTGTTTAGGGGACAATGAGGGTCAGTTAGGACCAATGAGTCCCAATAAGGTGTGTATGTAACCAATAAGTTGGTGTTTAGGACCAATGATGGCCTAATATGGTGTGTTTAGGGAAAATGAGGGTCAGTTGGACCCACTGAGTCCCACTAAGGTGTGTATATAACCAATAAGTCATGTTTAGGACCAATGATGGCCCAATATGGTGTGTTTAGTAGGAAAATGAGGGTCAGTTGGAACCAATGAGTCCCAATAAGGTGTGTATGTAACCAATAAGTTGTGTTTAGGACCAATGATGGCCCAATAAGGTGTATTTAGGGGCAATGAGGGTTAGTTGGGATCGATGAGTCCTAATAAGGTGTGTTTATAACCAATAAGTCATGTTTAGGACCAATAATGGCCCAATAAGGTGTGTTTAGGGGAAATGAGAGTCTAAGTTAGGACCAATGAGTCCCAATAAGGTGTGTGATGTAACCGATAAGTTGTGTTTAGGACCATTGATGGCCCAATAAGGTGTATTTAGGTGGCAATGAGGGTCAGTTGGGACCATTGAGTCCCAATAAGGTGTGTATATAACAAATTAGTCATGTTTAGGACCAATAATGGCCTAATAAGGTGTGTTTAGAGGAAATAAGGTTCAGTTGGGACCAATGAGTCCTAATAAGGTGTGTATGTAACCAATAAGTTGTGTTTAGGACCAATGATGGCCTAATAAGGTGTGTTTAAGGGCAATGAGGGCCAGTTGGGACCAATAAGTCCCAATAAGGTGTGTATATAACCAATAAGCTATGTTTAGGACCAATGATGGCCTAATAAGGTGTGTTTAGGGGAAATGAGGTCAGTTGGGACCAATGAGTCCTAATAAGGTGTGTATGTAACCAATAAGTTGTGTTTAGGACCAATGATGGCCCTAATAAGGTGTGTTTAGAGGGCAATGAGGGTCAGTGGGGACCAATGAGTCCCAATAAGGTGTGTATATAACCAATAAGTCGTGTTTAGGACCAATGATGGCCCAATAAGGTGTGTTTAGGGGAAATGAGGTCAGTTGGGACCAATGAGTCCTAATAAGGTGTGTATGTAACCAATAAGTTGTGTTTAGGACCAATGATGGCCCAATAAGGTGTGTTTAGGGGCAATTAGCGTAGTTGGGACCATTGAGTCCCAATAAGGTGTGTATATAACCAATAAGCTATGTTTAGGACCAATGATGGCCTAATAAGGTGTGTTTAGGGGAAATGAGGGTCAGTTGGGACCAATGAGTCCTAATAAGGTGTGTATGTAACCAATAAGTTGTGTTTAGGACCAATGATGGCCCAATAAGGTGTGTTTAGTGGAAATGAGGGCCAGTTGGGCCCAATGAGTCCCAATAAGGTGTGTATGTAACCAATAAGTTGTGTTTAGGACCAATGATGGCCCAATAAGGTGTGTTTAGGGGAAATGAGGGTCAGTTGGGACCAATGAGTCCTAATAAGGTGTGTATGTAACCAATAAGTTGTGTTTAGGACCAATGATGGCCCAATAATGTGTGTTTAGTTGGGACTAATGAGTCCACTAAGGTTGTATATAACCAATAAGTTCTGTTTAGGACCAATGATGGCCCTAATTAGGTGTGTTTAGTAGGGCAATGAGGGTCGGTTGGGACCAATGAGTCCTAATAAGGTGTGTCTTATGTAACCAATAAGTTGTGTTTAGGACCAATGATGGCCCAATAAGGTGTGTTTAGGGGCAATCAGGGTCAGTTGGGACCATTGAGTCCCAATAAGGTGTGTATATAACCAATAAGTTATGTTTACGACCAATTATGGCCCAATAAGGTGTGTTTAGGGGAAATGAGGGTCAGGTGGGACCAATGAGTCCTACTAAGGTGTGCATATAACCAATAAGTTGTGTTTAGGACCAATGATGGCCCAATAAGGTGGGTTTATGGGACAATGAGGGTTAGTTGGGACCAATGAGTCCCAATAAGGTGTGTATGTAACCAATAAGTTGTGTTTAGGACAAATGATGGCCCAATAAGGTGTGTTTAGGGGCAATGAGGGTCAGTGGGACTGAATGAGTCCCAATAAGGTGTGTATATAACCAATAAGTCATGTTTAGGACCAATGATGGCCCAATAAGGTGTGTTTAGTAGGGCAATGAGGGTCAGTTAGGACCAATGATTCCCAATAAGGTGTGTATGTAACCAATAAGTTGGTGTTTAGGACCAATGATGGCCCAATAAGGTGTGTTTAGGGGCAATGAGGGTCAATTGGGACCAATGAGTTCCTATAAGGTGTGTATATAACCAATAAGTTGTGTTTAGGACCAATGATGGCCCAATAAGGTGTGTTTAGGGGAAATGAGGGTCAGTTGGGACGAATGAGTCCCAATAAGGTGTGTATATAACCAATAAGTTGTGTTTAGGACCAATGATGGCCCAATAAGGTGTGTTTAGGGGACAATGAGGGTCAGTTAGGACCAATGAGTCCCAATAAGGTGTGTATGTAACCAATAAGTTGGTGTTTAGGACCAATGATGGCCCAATATGGTGTGTTTAGGGAAAATGAGGGTCAGTTGGACCCATGAGTCCCACTAAGGTGTGTATATAACCAATAAGCTATGTTTAGGACCAATGATGGCCCAATATGGTGTGTTTAGGGACAATGAGGGTCAGTTGGAACCAATGAGTCCTAATAAGGTGTGTATGTAACCAATAAGTTGTGTTTAGGACCAATGATGGCCCAATAAGGTGTGTTTAGGGGCAATGAGGGCTAGTTGGGATCGATGAGTCCTAATAAGGTGTGTATATAACCAATAAGTCATGTTTAGGACCAATGATGGCCCAATAAGGTGTGTTTAGGGGAAATAAGTCTAAGTTGGGACCAATAAGTCCCAATAAGGTGTGCGATGTAACCGATAAGTTGTGTTTAGGACCAATGATGGCCCAATAAGGTGTGTTTAGGTGGCAATGAGGGTCAGTTGGGACCATTGAGTCCCAATAAGGTGTGTATATAACAAATAAGTCATGTTTAGGACCAATAATGGCCTAATAAGGTGTGTTTAGAGGAAATGAGGTTCAGTTGGGACCAATGAGTCCTATTAAGGTGTGTATGTAACCAATAAGTTGTGTTTAGGACCAATGATGGCCTAATAAGGTGTGTTTAAGGGCAATGAGGGCCAGTTGGGACCAATAAGTCCCAATAAGGTGTGTATATAACCAATAAGTCATGTTTAGGACCAATGATGGCCCAATAAGGTGTGTTTAGGGGAAATGAGGTCAGTTGGGACCAATGAGTCCCAATAAGGTGTGTATGTAACCAATAAGTTGTGTTTAGGACCAATGATGGCCCAATAAGGTGTGTTTAGTAGGGCAATGAGGGTCAGTGGGGACCAATGAGTCCCAATAAGGTGTGTATATAACCAATAAGTCATGTTTAGGACCAATGATGGCCCAATAAGGTGTGTTTAGGGGAAATGAGGGTCAGTTGGGACCAATGAGTCCTAATAAGGAGTGTATGTAACCAATAAGTTGTGTTTAGGACCAATGATGGCCTAATAAGGTGTGTTTAGTGGAAATGAGGGCCAGTTGGGCCCAATGAGTCCCAATAAGGTGTGTATATAACCAATAAGTTGTGTTTAGGACCAATGATGGCCCAATAAGGTGTGTTTAGGGGCAATGAGGGTCAGTTGGGACCAATGAGTCCCTAATAAGGTGTGTATATAACCAATAAGTCGTGATTAGGACCAATGATGGCCTAATAAACGGTGTTTAGGGGAAATGAGGGTCAGTTGGGACTAATGAGTCCCAATAAGGTGTGTATATAACCAATAAGTTGTGTTTAGGACCAATGATGGCCCAATAAGGTGTGTTTAGGGGAAATGAGGGTCAGTTAGGACCAATGAGTCCCAGTAAGGTGTGAATGTAACCGATATGGTGTTTAGGACAAATGATGGCCTAATAAGGTATGTTTAGGGGCAATGAGGGTCAGTTGGACCCAATGAGTCCCACTAAGGTGTGTATATAACCAATAAGCATGTTTAGGACCATTGATGGCCCAATATGGTGTGTTTACGGAAAATGAGGGTTAGTTGGAACCAATGAGTCCCAATAAGGTGTGTATGTAACCAATAAGTTGTGTTTAGGACCAATGATGGCCCAATTAGGTGTATTTAGGGGCAATGAGGGTTAGTTGGGACCGATGAGTCCCAATAAGGTGTGTTTATAACCAATAAGCATGTTTGGGACCAATGATGGCCCAATAAGGTGTGTTTAGGGGAAATGAGTGTAAGTTAGGACCAATGAGTCCCAATAAGGTGTGGATGTAACCGATAAGTTGTGTTTAGGACCAATGATGGCCCAATAAGGTGTATTTAGGTGGAATGAGGGTCAGTTGGGACCATTGAGTCCCAATAAGGTGTGTATATAACAAATAAGTCATGTTTAGGACCAATGTTGGCCTAATAAGGTGTGTTTAGGGTAAATGAGGGTCAGTTGGGACCAATGAGTCCTAATAAGGTGTGTATGTAACCAATAAGTTGTGTTCTGGACCAATGATGGCCCAATAAGGTGTGTTTAAGGGCAATGAGGGCCAGTGGGGACCAATGAGTCCCAATAAGGTGTGTATATAACCAATATGCACGTTTAGGACCAATGATGGCCTAATTAGGTGTGTTTAGGGGAAATGAGGGTCAGTTGGGACTAATGAGTCCTAATAAGGTGTGTATGTAACCAATAAATTGTGTTTAGGACCAATGATGGCCCAATAAGGTGTGTTTAGGGGCAATCAGGGTCAGTTGGGACCATTGAGTCCCAATAAGGTGTGTATATAACCAATAAGCATGTTTACGACCAATGATGGCCTAATAAGGTATGTTTAGGGGAAATGAGGGTCAGGTGGGACCAACGAGTCCTAATAAGGTGTGTATGTAACAAATAAGTTGTGTTTAGGACCAATGATAGCCCAATAAG
>JBCNJP010000006.1:5902833-5924262 GCA_039602395.1 Deinandra increscens subsp. villosa | reverse complement strand
CTGTAGAGGCTAGATTATGAGGCTTGTAATATTAAATAGTTTGGGCTGGGCTTAGTGGGTTTCATTAGATTAGTAGGCTAGTTTGGTTATTGTATATAGGCTAGTTTATGGTTGGGCTTGAGTTTACTATTGGGTTTATGACTCAAGAGGCCCATTGGGGTGCCTATATAAACCCCTCTAGACCTCTTCATTTGAGGTTGGGGATTCGAGAGCTAGTTTACGATGATCGTGATCGTGATCTAGAGAGAGAAGAGTGTTTACAATTTCTGTTTTGTACCCGACAAGTTTTCTTGTGTGCAAAGATCAAGTTTTTAACGTTTAATCATCGTATTCTTCATGTTTCTTCTCTTCTCTATCTTGAATCAATCATAAACGAGGATTCCGCACTCGTTTGTGATTAAAATATCGTGATTAGTTGTTGATTCTGGATCTACAATTGGTATCAGAGCCAAGAAACTAGTGTTTCGAGGTTCTCACGATATTGGATTCTAGCTATTTTTCTGGAAAAAGTTTTGGTTTTTGAAGATTTGAAGCTGCTGGAGGTGTTTCCGATTGGTTCTGCTGCTGTTCTTCGTATTTACGATCAGTTTTTCTGGGTTTTTCGGTATTTACGACTTCTGCGGTTGAAGATCTTCATCATCATCGTTTTTACGAGTTCAATACTGCGTCTTTATCGTGTTTACGATCCGGTGTTCAGTGTTTACGACTGTACTTGTGTCGTAATCGGAGTTTACGACTTTGTTGGATCGAAATTGAAGTTTACGACATTTTTTGATCGGAAATGGGAGTTTACGATTTGTGTTGATCGTAATCGGGTAATCGTAATCGTGTTTACGATTCGTTTCAGTCGGAAATAGAGTGTTTACGATCTGCTGGGATCGGAATCGGAGTTTACGACATTTTCTTATCGGTATCGAGTGTTTACGATCCATCACGATCGGATTCGGTATTTACGATCCTGTTCGATCGGAATCGAGAGTTTACGATCAGGAGTTTACGATCCGGTGTTAACTCAATCGTAATCAAGTGTTTACGACCGGCCAGGCTGTCTCGAAAAATCGGAAACAGATTTTGCCGTTTTTGCCGATTTTTCGAAATTTTCAGAAGCTGCATATCTAAAGAAAGAAAATGAGTTCGGTTGAGAACAAGGATGATTTCACAGCTGAAGTTGACAATACTGAGATATGCCCCAATCCTACTTGTGCTCGTATAATTCCTGGACTTAGACAAATATGTAAAAATTATGAGATAGAATTGTTTGAGATTAAGTGTGAAAGGAGCTCTTTTAAGGGTAGATGGCTAAAGAATGAGGAGAAGGTTAAAGCACAAAAGCTAGACATAGTAAAATATCAAAAACTGGCAACTGAGAAAACTCTCCTGTATGACAATGCTAAGTTAGAAATAGCTGAGCTTAGGAATCAGGTAGATGAGATCACACATAAGTACAATGAGTTGCAAGTTAAATTTGATATGAATCAAATGAGAAGCAAAAGAATGCTCGATGCTGGAAAGGAATTGTCACTTGCTGTTGTAACTGGCCAAGTTGGGAAAGATAAAACGGGGTTTGGGTCAGAAAAGTCTGATAAGTCTCTGTCTGCAAACAGCATCATTCCTCCACCAGTTCCCAGAGACATTATAGGAATACTTCTTAGTGAGGATCAAGTTGAACGAACCAAATCTGATTATAAAGAAGCTGCTCCTCCTATTGATAGTGTCTTGATTGGAACTACACCATTGACTCAAGAGGAAATAGACAACGAGGCAAACATGACATATGGTGAAGGGAGAATAGAGGACGTATCAAGAGATGATGCTGAGTGCCAGGAGTATAACAGATGTCATAGCTCCAAGTCTGATGATGCTGGGATAGAGTTGAAACCATACCCTAAAATTGAAACCCCATGCTTCAAAGTAATTGACGAAGTCAAAAGGGAAAAGGTGATCTTGACGACACGGCCTGAGGGGAAGATCTTTATGACATCTGGATCAATGTTTGACCAAGAACCAGATGTTGGATATGAATTACCATCCTTCTCCTCCAAGTTCAAGGGAATAACCGATGGAGTGATAAGTGAACCTAAAGTTGAGAGGCCAAAGATCACCATCAAGCATCCGAGTATGAAACCAACAGCTGGAGTGAAGAATGAAAAACTCAAGGGAGTAGCTGTGTCTCCCATTTCTTCAGTTGGATCATGCAGTTGCTGTTGTAATTGCAAGAATGGTGCTTCAACGTCAAAGAATCAAGGAAGCACAAAGACAGTAAAGACAGGTTCGACACAGGCTTCGACAAACCAGCAGAAAGTCAAATCTGAAGCTGCAGTCAAACCAAAGAAGCATACACAAGGCAAACCAGCTCCATATCAGCCACCGAAGACAAATGGGTACACGTCTGACTTCTATCTAAAGAAGCAGACTTGCTTTAATTGTGGCATCGCTGGTCATATTGCTAGAAACTGTCTTTATCGCCCCTATGAACCCTATTATCCGAAAAGTCAAAGGGTTTCATCTCAGGAGTCTGTGAAGTCTAAGCCGATGATGGTGCAGAAACCTAAGGCAATGAAGACTGTTACTCCTAAGGTTAAACCCTCTGATCAACATTGGGGTGCTGCCAAAGCTGAAAGAAAATCTTTAAATCAAAACAACAGCTTTCCAAGTTACCAAAATTTTCAGAAAAAGGTGATGAAACCATTTTCAAAGCAATCAAAACTTGAAAAACCCAAAGTTACCCCTCCCAAGGTAACTAAAACTGTTTTGAAAAATATTTCTAAAATGCAGAAGGTTGAAATACCTAAAGTCACAACTCAAAAGGTGACTAAAACAAAACCTGTTTTGAAAAGTGAATCTAAAATGAAGAAGGTTGAAACACCTAAAGTCACAACTCCAAAGGTGACTAAAACAAATGTTAAATCACCTGGAATTTGGAAGCCAAAAGTCAAGGCAGCTACAACCGAATCATCCCAACTTCCTGATTTTTCAAAGGGGATGTTCTTACAAGAAGTATCATTCATTGATTCCTCAGGTGTACCCAGAAAAACAATGGCCTGGGTACCAATGGCTAACTAATCTCTCACTCTGTGCAGGAACGATCAAGGAGGATTATCACTAACGTTTTTATTACTAATTTGTTTGTTGATAAGTGATTGTTCCAGGCACAGTTTAGGAGACGTATCTTCATGTCATGTCAAGTAATCTATACAATGGAAGGTATGTCTCATTGAGAGGTAAAAGGTCAAAATTCAGCATGAAAGGTACTGTTCTTAACTTGGTTGTTTGAATGATGAGGCAGCAAAGGGTCTTTTGAGTCAAACCTATTTCATTAAAGTTTCAATTGAGCAGTTGATTGATTATGTGTTTGACCTCAAATGAAATGAAGCGTGCATGGCATGAAACCCAATTTTCTCAAAATTTTCAAATCAATACTTTGAAAGTTAGCTTGGCCAGATGTCTGCAAAATTTTGTGTTTTGTTCTTTTAAGTGTGTTTGTGTGTTTTATTATTATTTAAAAAAAAAACTGAAAAATGATGTTCACAAGATTGTGACATTAAAAATCAAAAAGCAAGGGGAAGAAATGTAAAGATGAAGAAAAAGTTGACCCCTCAAAAATAGTGTGCTTTTCAATTTTTAATTGTTTGTGTCTTGTTTTTGAGAAGTTTAGGGGAAGTAAAATGAATGTCCGGGTTGGAGATGGCTGACACGCGTAAGGCGGAAGTGAAAGGCAAGCTCCACGGTGATATGCTCGGTAGGCTCGACCTAAACTGTATGACCTCCAATGAAAGTGCAGTGAACTTAAAAGATATATATGTTTAGTTTCCCATCCCAGGTTGCATGGTTTAAAAGACTGAGTCCCGGCAAAAACGGGTTGAGAGTGGTAATTATACCTAGTATTCACTCTCTCACACGCCATGTTTCTGCTATCATGACTACACCACATAATAAAAAGAAAATGAAAAAGAAATGAAAAAGAAAAAGAAAAAGAAAAAGAAAATGAGATAAATAATCACTCAGTTGGTCTTCTTTGCGTGCTTAGCGGCCGACCTGATCACCAACTGATGGTTAATGAAATAAGTGGTAGTCATAACGGTGTTGCATGGTTCCTCAAGTTGGGGGTTTGTGAATCCTCAATAAACTCTGAGGTTGGGTAGGTTTTGCTGTGTACGCTTGGGTGTGGGGACAATTAAACATGATGGTAATATTGTACTATATTAAACATGACGCATTCGGTTGGGATTAAACGGGTTTGAGTTTAAAGCGGACAAACATACCGGCAATCACCTGGACTAGTTGAGTAACTGAAGCTGAAAAGGGTTCCTCAGTCAGATTCATACGGTTTGATCCCTTGTAAACTTTCTCATGTTTGGTTTGGTAAGTATTTGTTTAGTTTATATCTTTCGTGTGTGAGTCGTTAAGTTCTTTTTGGTGTGTTTTCGTCTTGGCCAGGTTGATTTGAGAAGTCAAAATGTGTTTTTCATGGGTTTTAATGCATGACAATATGCCCCCGACAGATCTTGCCAAATTTTTAGGGGAAGGAGTATGGGATAATAAGTATTATCCGAAGGGAACTCGAGGATGATACTTATTATCTAATGGAAAAGACTTCCTCCGTCAGATCTTGACAAATTTTTAGGGGAAGGAGAGGGGATAATAAGTATTATCCGAAGGGAACTCGAGGATGATACTTATTATCCGAAAAGACTTCCATAATACATAGTATCCGAAGGGAACTCGAGGATAATATGTATTATCTCAGGGGAAGTCCTTAGCTGAAGGGAAGTATATCAGCTAAGGGGAAGTCTTTAGAGGTCTTGGGTTTAGGGGAACTTTATTATCATCAACAGGTGATAACTGGGTTTTTACAATGTTAATTACCTTCTAACCCAAAGACCAGTCATCAAATGTCTGGTGGAGTATATTTTTTCAAATGTGTGTCAGACAGGTTGATGATAGAAAGATGCTGCTGCTGCTGCTCAAAGTTAAAGAACCAGCCGGACAAGACTTCCATCTGGAAAAGAAACTATTCAGGGGAAGTTGTTGGTGTCTTTACAAGTTTTCAAAAACTTCAAAAGAGCTTCAAAGAAGATGTTCACGTGTTAAGGGGAAGCTGAAGATTTTAAAGTCAATTGATGAAGAAAATGATGCAGAGAGCAGTTAGAGATCATGAAGATCCAAGATCAACAATCAAGTTCTCCAAAGTTAGGAGGTTTTTCAAAATTTTACCTCTAACTTTTGGAGATTCAAGACAGTTACCGAGGATTCAGCAAGAACCAGTTCTTTCAATAGAAGCAAGTCAATGAGAATCCTCCATTTCATTAACTTGTTCATTTCAAGAAGTTCGAGCTGATGCTGATCAAGAGGAAGTCCCAAGTGCCCGTTATGAAACCCAATGAAGATTTCTGCGGAAAGAATCTTCATCAGCATCTTTGCCAGCCAGTCAAGAAGAAGATTTTCAAAGATCGAAGACATTTAATATCACAAGCCTAGGGGAAGATTGTAGAGGCTAGATTATGAGGCTTGTAATATTAAATAAGTTGGGCTGGGCTTAGAGGGTTTCATTAGATTAGTAGGCTAGTTTTATTATTATGTTTAGGCTAGTTTACTATTGGATTGGGCATGGGCTTGGGTTTATGATTGGGCTTATGGGTTTATGAGAGGCCCAATAAGTAACACCTCATGATTGTGATCAAGTAAGCTATGGATAGAACCCCATTTACGATTTCTTGTTTGTATGCGTGATTCCGATCGGTGTTAAGCTTGATAGTAGACGGATTTCGATTCAAGATCGAGCTATCTCTAAGATCAGTCTCTACGATTTCTGAATCAATCTCTCACGAGGATTACGCACTCGTGTTAAATCACGAGATGTGTGTATGGGAGATTTACGGACTTACACATACCTTGATGTTGTCAACCTCGCAGCAAAGGCTTCTCTTGTCGTGCACCAGGTTCTCTACAGTTTTCTCAGTTCAACAAACGCATGTCTTCCTATCATCGTATTCTATAGTAGTTATCATTGCATGCGACAGGCTAAACTCTTTCATCTGAGGAGTCCAGTCATATCCACCTCCTTCCTGTACAACCGAAGCACTTGACTCTGCCTTTCCTTGCTATCTCCTGCTTTCCTTTCTTCTGTTCTTTCTCTCCTCGGCTTGGTGCACTCTCTTACGAAATGCCCGTACTCGTCACAGTTGTAGCACCTCAGCTTGCTCTTGTCAAACCCCATCCTTATCTTATCTTGATCCTTCCACACATTTCTCCCAGTCTTTGCCATGAACTTCTTTGCTCTGAAAACAGCCATTGCCATCTGCCAAGAAACATCTAACATCTCTACATCTTCAGGATTTATCTGGTTTAGCTCACCCGACAGCATATCAGTAGGTACTAAAGTTCCGGCCATAAGAGCATGATAACTGTTCATAAATCCCATTCCGAGGGCAAAGTTGGGATCATTTGTAGCATCAGGGTTGACACCTCCACTTGAACTTGCTTGAGGTTGTGCCACAAATGCAGTTGACTTTGTGACAGAGCTCGGTCCACTCCCAGTTGACTTTCCATCTTGCTTAGACTCCACTTCTTCTGACAACAGTGCTTGGTTCAGTTTTCCCGCCAAACTAAGAGAGCTTATATGGTTCAACTCTCTCTGCTTGTCATCAATAAGTTTTGACTTCAGTTTGTTGATCAACTCATCAAGAGATAGCTCACTCAGCTTGTTGTTGTCTTTAATGATAGAGATGTTGGTATTCCAGGATTTGGGTAAGCTATTCAGCAGTTTCAGATTCTTATCTTCCTGATCTGGTTCAACATTGTAGCTTGACATTTCGGCCATCAGAGACACGAACCTTTGCACTTGTGCTTCAAAGGATTCTCCTTGAATGTGGTTGAACAGATTGAATTTCTGCTTCAGCATTTGCTTACGGCTTGCCTTTATGTCTGGATTTCCTTCATATGCCACTACCAAAGCATTCCAGAGTTGCTTTGCAGTCTTGCAGTGCTTAAATCCTTGTGCAATATCTGGTGTTAGTGCCATAGTCATGATAGCAAACGCCCTCTCAGCTTTGTTACATCTTTCCCAATCATCATCATCATATTCGTCTTCCTTTTTAGCCTTCCCCGCATTAACTCCTTCTGAGTGTGTAGGCGTGTATGGCCCATGAATTACTGCTCTCCAAAGTCTTAGATCAACACTCTTCAAGTGGTTTTCAAATCTATATTTCCACTCCAGAAAGTTATCCGCCGATGTGAGTCTTGGTGGACGAGTGATGGATCCAATCTCAAAATCCAACTTCTGATACATGCTCGGTTCGAAATCCATAACGTAAGCTTAGGAAAACTTAAAACTAAAGTCCAAATGTCCAAAAAGAGAGATTACGATCGTAAACACCTGATTACGATCGAGAACACCTGATTCCGATCAAGTCACACAGCGAGTCGTAAACACCGGATCGTAAACACTGATTACGATGGAAGCTAATCGTAAACGTCGATTCCGACCGAGAAAATCGTAAACTTCGATTACGATTGATGATTCCGGCAAAGAAAAGTCGTAAACACCTGATTCAGACAAAGTACAATCGTAAACACTTAAAAATCGCAGCTTGAACTCGTAAACACGTTTCCGATGATGATCTTCAAGAACTTGCAGTCGTAAACACACAAACAAACCCAGAAATTGATCGTAAACCTTCAAACACAGCAGCAGCTTGATCGTAAACACGAAGAACACCTTCAAACCTTCAAAACTCGAACCTTTTTCCAGAAAACACTTGAATCCAATACCGTGAGAACCTCGAATCAGTGATTCTTGGCTCTGATACCAATTGTTGGTCCAGAATCAATCAACCAATTCACGATATTGTTGATCATAATACAAGTGCGGAATCCTTGTACAATGATTGATTCAAGAAGAAAGTAGAAGAAATAGATTTGACAAAGTGATAAACAACCAAAGATCAAATCTTGAATGATAAACAATACTTTCTTGAGCTAATGAACACTGATCGTAAATACAAGAGTGAAAGCAGAAATCGTAAATCCAAAAGCTAGTCTAATCATAAACACTATGAGGGTTTATATAGTACCCTCTACAAAACCCTAAGCCCAATCAGTAAACACAATGAAGACCGGCCCACTAAGCTCTAAAATCGTAAACTCTCTAAGCCCAAATCGTGAACACCAAGCCCATTAAGAAGTTAAGCCCATATCTAATGTTCATGCCTCAAATATATAGCCCAACACATCATCATCATGCTCTTCAAGTTGTTTGATGCTACGTACTGTACCTTCGGCTTTGTTTTCACATTATTTACCTTAAGTAACAAAACATGACAAATAAAACCGATAAGATATATATATATATATATATATATATATATATAATTAAAGTTAATTAATTAATTAAAGTGGATACGATAAATTAATTGGTTCTTTAAGTACTTTAATTGTATTATCAATGGAACAAACCTTTTATTTTAATTTCTTATCAGCATTGATCATTTGGTCCTTCGGTCATGCAATAATATCGTTACTGCTTTTCTTCTCTACAAGCTCCTTAATTGTTGTTATATCTTCTACTGGGTGTGGTAAATATCCATGTTCCTTCGAAACCTCATAAATGGAAACTCTATGGCAATTAAGAGGTAGTGGAACTCCATGAACCATCTCATCTGTTAATGCTGGCAATAATTTAGCCTTTGCCACGATGTTTCTTTTTTCCCCAAGATGCAGGTCCACAGTTTTGCACCCCTAATCAAAAGTGACATAATAATAATATTAATTATAGCATATATATTAGTGATAAGGAAGAAGAGAGTGATGAATCGTTTTGGTGATAAAATTTTGGTGAGAGGGAATAGGAACTGATCAATGAATTTTGGGGAAATTTGAAAAATGGTGGGAAGTAATTTGGGGATTAATATGATCGACCCGGGTGAAAGTATCTCAGCCAGTAAGGACGTTACAGCATTTCTCGGATTTCAATATAACTAAAAACTCAATTAATTATAAACATAGATAACAGTATTTTAAACATACCTTTAAAATGATCTTTAAATGGAACATGGAATATTAAGACAATAAATTTAATGAATTTATATACGTAAAGTGAAGAAAGATGTCAAATACACACACACACCACACATACATATATATATATATATATATATATATATATATATATATATAGAGAGAGAGAGAGAGAGAGAGAGAGAGGAAGGATCATGCGAAAACACCTTTTTTTAGAACTGTGTAAACAAATCTTAAAACCTACATAACTTTTTCATACATTAATATTTTTAAAAAAATTTGCACCAAAAGTCTTAAAATGTTATCTCTAATCCTATAAAAGTTTTTAAAAACTTAACGCTTTTTAAAAATTTTTTTTTATTTTTTTGTGTGGTGCACATGTGCATCACAAAAAAAAACTCATACTTTTAGAATGAGTTAATATATTTTTTTCCTTAGTCGCACCATAGGTCATATATTTTCATCACTTTTTTTGCGTTTTTTATTGAATGATGCACATGTGCATCATACCAAAAAACCCCCTCATACATGTGATATCCATTAATAGGTTTAAAAATAAATTGCACTCTAAATCTAATAGTTGTGTTATCTTTAGATTTAAAGAAAAAAAATAACATTTTATAACTTTTTTTAATTATATGATGCACTTGTGCATCACACGAAGAAAAAAAACGTTAAGTTTTATTTAATATTTTGTTCCAGAATTAAAGATAATGTAATTCTAAGACTTTTGGCGCAAATTTTATGAAAAATCATTAATGTATGAAAAAGTTACGTGGGTTTTAATATGTGTTTATATATATATATATGTAGGGGTTGGATCAAGAGAAAACCACCCTAAATCTAGAAAACCAAGAAAACCAGTTTCAACCAATCAGATAATTACTTGCCTTTTTCTTGTATTTAAAATAGAAAAGGACAGAAATGTAATTTTATCATTACTCTAATCAATTAATTAAAGATTTAATTCAAAAAGGCAAGTATAATGTCATATTTAGACTTATTTCCTTTATCATTTTCCATTATCTCTCCTATCTCTTTCTCACGTACGTAACCCATTCTTCATTTTCTTCCTGCAAATTGAAGAAAAAGCTATGAAAAAATGAGGATACGTATATATGTGAGGTTACGTATATGTAACCATGAAGTTACATATGTGTAATCATGAAATTGCATCATATGTAACATGTAAGGTTGTAAATAATGTCAGGTTAAATATATGTAACCATGAAGTTACATATATGTAATCATAAAAAAAACATGCAACTTGTAAGGCCTTAAATAAATGTAAGATTACATATATGTAACCATGAAATTACATTTGAAGAAAAAGCTACGTAAAAATGAGGATACGTATATATGTGAGGTTACGTATATGTAACCATGAAGTTACATATGTGTAATCATGAAATTGCATCATATGTAACATGTAAGGTTGTAAATAATGTCAGGTTAAATATATGTAACCATTAAGATACATATATGTAATCATAAAAAAAACATGCAACTTGAAAGGCCTTAAATATATGTAAGATTACACATATGTAACCATGAAATTACATATATGTAACATGAATAATTAAACTTTTTGGTTACATATTCTTCATAATCGATTTTTATTTTTATATGAAACAAGTTCTTTGTCCTAAACATTTTTAAAATCATGGAGTTTAGTATTTTTAAGGTAAACATTAAAAAAATATATATTTTTTCGTTAATTAAGACAAAGTGGAAAGGGAATGAACTATTTATGGTATTTAACTGACTACAATAAATATTTATATGTATGATTGTCTGTTTTACCCTTAATCAAATTAATTAAAGATTTTGTTTTCCTTCAAAAAATCACAATTAATCTGGTCCATTCAATTTTAGATCAATGGTCATTAGGTGGTTTCCTTGGTTTTCTAGAAATGGATGGTTTTCTCTGGAACCCTCCCCTATATATATATATATATATATATATATATATATATATATATATATATATATATATATAGTCAAAAGTTCATTGTAGACCCCTTAAAAAGTGTAGACCCCGTAGACCCCCTATATTGTTCTATAAAACTCACTAGAAATTATAAAACTCATTGCTGTTGAATTTGGTTTTTTTTAATTTTTTTAGTTGTCATATTTCTATGTTTATATTTTTAATTTGGGTTTATTTCTAATGTTTTTAGTTTTTTCTTTATTTTTTATTTTCTTAATTTGAAATTATAATTTTCACTGAGTTTTATAGAACGTCGATTTTTAAAGTTGCACTGAGTTTTAAAAACAATGAGTTTTAAACACAACAGTTAGTTTTAAACAACTTAAGATTGAGTTTTATAATTTTCAATGAGTTTTATAGAAAAAAATTGTAGTGAGTTTTAAACACAACAGTGAGTTTTATAACTCAGCAATGAGTTTTATACATTTTAGTGAGTTTTATAGAATAATATAACATTTTTTAACATCAATTATATTTAAATGTCTTCAACAACTTTCTAGGTCTTCTTTTTTATTTTTAAAAACTTACCGCATAAAATAAAACCAAACTCAACAGCAATGAGTTTTATAAATTTTAGTGAGTTCTATAGAACAATATAGGGGTCTACAGGGTCTACACTTTTTAAGGGGTCTACAATGAACCTCACCCTATATATATATATATATATATATATATATATATATATATATATATATATCGCATGTGAAGTAGCTATTTTCATATGTGTTCACATGAGAAATTTTCTAAATAATGAGAAAAAAGAACGTTAACCACACCTTATTGGGACTCATTGGTCCCAATTGACCCTCATTGCCCCTAAAACACCTTACTGGGCTATCATTGGTCCTAAACACAACTTATTTGTTACATACACACCTTATCGGGAATCATTGGTCATAACTGACCCTCATTTCCCCTAAACACACCTTATTGGGCCATCATTGGTCCTAAACATGCTTATTGGTTATAAACACACCTTATTGAGATTCATTGGTCCCAACTGACCCTCATTGCCCCTAAACACACCTTATTGGGCCATCATTGGTCCTAAACATGCTTATTGGTTATATACACACCTTATTGGGACTCATTCGTCCCAACTGACCCTCATTGCCCCTAAACACACCTTATTGGGCCATAATTTATCCTAAACACAACTTATTGGTTACATAAACAACTTATTGGTTACATAAACACCTTATTGGGACTCATTGGTCCCAACTGACCATCATTTCCCCTAAACACACCTTATTAGGCCATCATTGGTCCTAAACATGCTTATTTGTTATATACACACCTTATTGAGACTCATTGGTCCCAACTGACCCTCATTGCCCCTAAACACACCTTATTGAGCTATCATTGGTCCTAAACACAACTTATTGGTTACATACACACCTTATTAGGACTCATTGGTCCCAACTGACCTCATTTCCCCTAAACACACCTAATTAGGCCATCATTGGTCCTAAACGTGCTTATTGGTTATATGCACACCTTATTGGGACTCATTGGTCCCCACTGGACCTCATTGCCCTTAAACACACCTTATTGGGCCATCATTGGTCCTAAACACAACTTATTGGTTACATACACACCTTATTAGGACTCATTGGTCCCAACTGACCCTCGTTTCCCCTAAACACACCTTATTAGGCCATCATTGGTCCTAAACATGCTTATTTGTTATATACACACCTTATTGGGACTCAATGATCCCAGCTGACCCTCATTCCACCTAAATACACCTTATTGGGCCATCATTGGTCCTAAACACAACTTATCGGTTACATCCACACCTTATTGGGACTCATTGGTCCCAACTGACCATCATTTCCCCTAAACACACCTTATTAGGCCATCATTGGTCCTAAACATGCTTATTTGTTATATACACACCTTATTGAGACTCATTGGTCCCAACTGACCCTCATTGCCCCTAAACACACCTTATTGAGCTATCATTGGTCCTAAACACAACTTATTGGATACATACACACCTTATTAGGACTCATTGGTCCCAACTGACCCTCATTTCCCCTAAACACACTTTATTAGGCCATCATTGGTCCTAAACATGCTTATTTGTTATATACACACCTTATTGGGACTCAATGGTCCCAACTGACCCTCATTGCCCATAAACACACCTTATTGGGCCATCATTGGTCCTAAATACAACTTATCGGTTACATACACACCTTATTGGGACTCATTGATCCCAACTGACCCTCATTTCCCCTAAACACACTTTATTGGGCCATCATTGGTCCTAAACATGCTTATTGGTTATAAACACACCTTATTGGGACTCATTGGTCCCAACTGACCCTCATGGCCCTTAAACAAACCTTATTGGGCCATCATTGGTCCTAAACACAACTTATTGGTTACATACACACCTAATCGGGAATCATTGGTCCTAACTGACCCTCATTTCCCCTAAACACACCTTATTGGGCCATCATTGGTCCTAAACATGCTTATTGGTTATAAACACACCTTATTGGGACTCATTGGTCCCAACTGACCCTCATTGCCCCTAAACACACCTTATTGGGCCATCATTGGTCCTAAACACAACTTATTGGTTACATACACACCTTATTAGGACTCATTGGTCCCAACTGACCCTCATTTCCCTAAACACACCTTATTAGGCCATCATTGGTCCTAAACATGCTTATTGGTTATAAACACACCTTATTGGAACTGAATGGTCCCAACTGACCCTCATTGCCCCTAAACACACCTTATTGGGCCATCATTGGACCTAAAAACAACTTATTGATTACATACACACCTTAATAGGACTCATTGGTCCCAACTGACCATCATTTCCCCTAAACACACCTTATTAGGCCATCATTGGTCCTAAACATTCTTATTGGTTATATACACACCTTATTGGGACTCATTGGTCCCAACTGACCTTCATTGCCCCTAAATCACCTTATTGAGCTATCATTGGTCCTAAACACAAATTATTGGTTACATACACACCTTATTAGGACTCATTGGTCCCAACTGACCCTCATTTCCCCTAAACACACCTTATTAGGCCATCATTGGTCCTAAACATGCTTATTGGTTATATACACACCTAATCGGGACTCATTGGTCCTAACTGACCCTCATTTCCCTTAAACACACCTTATTGGGCCATCATTGGTCTTAAACATGCTTATTGGTTATAAACACACCTTATTGGGACTCATTGGTCCCAACTGACCCTCATTGTCCATAAAACACCTTATTGGGCCATCATTGCCCCTAAACACAACTTATTGGTTACAGACACACCTTATTGGGACTCATTGGTTCCAAATGACCCTCATTTTCCCTAAACACACCTTATTGGGCCATCATTGGTCCTAAACATGCTTATTGGTTAAATACACACCTTAGTGGGACTCATTGGTCCCAACTGACCCTCGTTGCCCCTAAACACACCTTATTGGGCCATCATTGGTCCTAAACACAACTTATTGGTTACATACACACCTTATTAGGACTCGTTGGTCCCAACTGACCCTCATTTCCCTAAACACACCTTATTAGGCCATCATTGGTCCTGAACACAACTTATTGATTACATACACACCTTATTAGGACTCATTGGTCCCAACTGACCCTCATTGCCCCTAAACACACCTTATTGGGCCATCATTGGTCCTAAACACAACTTATTGATTACATATACACTTTATTAGGACTCATTGGTCCCAACTGACCATCATTTCCCCTAAACACACCTTATTAGGCCATCATTGGTCCTAAACATTCTTATTGGTTATATACACACCTTATTGGGCCTCATTGGTCCCAACTGACCTTCATTGCCCCTAAACACACCTTATTGAGCTATCATTGGTCCTAAACACAACTTATTGGTTACATACACACCTTATTAGGACTCATTGGTCCCAACTGACCCTCATTTCCCCTAAACACACTTTATTAGGCCATCATTGGTCCTAAACATGCTTATTTGATATATACACACCTTATTGGGACTCAATGGTCCCAACTGACCCTCATTGCCCCTAAACACACCTTATTGGGCTATCATTGGTACTAAATACAACTTATCGGTTACATACACACCTTATTGGGACTCATTGATCCCAACTGACCCTCATTTCCCCTAAACACACTTTATTGGGCCATCATTGGTCCTAAACATGCTTATTGGTTATAAACACACCTTATTGGGACTCATTGGTCCCAACTGACCCTCATGGCCCTTAAACAACCCTTATTGGGCCATCATTGGTCCTAAACACAACTTATTGGTTACATACACACCTAATCGGGAATCATTGGTCCTAACTGACCCTCATTTCCACTAAACACACCTTATTGGGCCATCATTGGTCCTAAACATGCTTATTGGTTATAAACACACCTTATTGGGACTCATTGGTCCTAACTGACCCTCATTGCCCCTAAACACACCTTATTGGGCCATCATTGGTCCTAAACACAACTTATTGGTTACATACACACCTTATTAGGACTCGTTGGTCCCAACTAACCCTCATTTCCCTAAACACACCTTATTAGGACTCATTGGTCCCAACTGACCATCATTTCCCCTAAACACACCTTATTAGGCCATCATTGGTCCTAAACATTCTTATTGGTTATATACACACCTTATTGGGACTCATTGGTCCCAACTGACCTTCATTGCCCCTAAATCACCTTATTGAGCTATCATTGGTCCTAAACACAAATTATTGGTTACATACACACCTTATTAGGACTCATTGGTCCCAACTAACCCTCATTTCCCCTAAACACACCTTATTAGGCCATCATTGGTCCTAAACATGCTTATTGGTTATATACACACCTAATCGGGACTCATTGGTCCTAACTGACCCTCATTTCCCTTAAACACACCTTATTGGGCCATCATTGGTCTTAAACATGCCTATTGGTTATAAACACACCTTATTGGGACTCATTGGTCCCAACTGACCCTCATTGTCCATAAACACACCTTATTAGGCCATCATTGCTCCTAAACACAACTTATTGGTTACAGACACACCTTATTGGGACTCATTGGTTCCAAATGACCCTCATTTTCCCTAAACACACCTTATTGGGCCATCATTTGTCCTAAACATGCTTATTGGTTAAATACACACCTTAGTGGGACTCATTGGTCCCAACTGACCCTCGTTGCCCCTATACACACCTTATTGGGCCATCATTGGTCCTAAACACAACTTATTGGTTACATACACACCTTATTAGGACTCGTTGGTCCCAACTGACCCTCATTTCCCTAAACACACCTTATTAGGCCATCATTGGTCCTGAACACAACTTATTGATTACATACACACCTTATTAGGACACATTGGTCCCAACTGACCCTCATTGCCCCTAAACACACCTTATTGGGCCATCATTGGTCCTAAACACAACTTATTGATTACATATACACTTTATTAGGACTCATTGGTCCCAACTGACCATCATTTCCCCTAAACACACCTTATTAGGCCATCATTGGTCCTAAACATTCTTATTGGTTAAATACACACCTTATTGGGACTCATTGGTCCCAACTGACCTTCATTGCCCCTAAACACACCTTATTGAGCTATCATTGGTCCTCTACACAACTTATTGGTTACATACACACCTTATTAGGACTCATTGGTCCCAACTGACCCTCAGTTCCGCTAAACACACCTTATTAGGCCATCATTGGTCCTAAACATGCTTATTTGTTATATACACACCTTATTGGGACTCAATGGTCCCAACTGACCCTCATTTCCCCTAAACACACCTTATGGGGCCATCATTGGTCCTAAATACAACTTATCGGTTACATACACACATTATTGGGACTCATTGGTCCCAACTGACCCTCATTTCCCCTAAACACACCTTATTGGGCCATCATTGGTCCTAAACATGCTTATTGGTTATATACACACCTAATCGGGACTCATTGGTCCTAACTGACCCTCATTTCCCTTAAACACACCTTATTGGGCCATCATTGGTCCTAAACATGCTTATTGGTTATAAACACACCTTATTGGGACTCATTGGTCCCAACTGACCCTCATTGTCCCTAAACACACCTTATTGGGCCATCATTGGTCCTAAACACAACTTATTGGTTACAGACACCCCTTATTGGGACTCATTGGTTCCAAATGACTCTCATTTTCCCTAAACACACCTTATTGGGCCATCATTGGTCCTAAACATGCTTATTGGTTAAATACACACCTTAGTGGGACTCATTGGTCCCAACTGACCCTCATTGCCCCTAAACACACCTTTTTAGGCCATCATTGGTCCTAAACAAAACTTATTGGTTACATACACACCTTATTAGGACTCGTTGGTCCCAACTGACCCTCATTTCCCTAAACACACCTTATTAGGCCATCATTGGTCCTAAACACAACTTATTGATTACATACACAGCTTATTAGGACTCATTGGTCCCAACTGACCCTCATTGCCCCTAAACACACCTTATTGGGCCATCATTGGTCCGAAACACAAGTTATTGATTACATACACAACTTATTAGGACTCATTGGTCCCAACTGACCATCATTTCCCCTAATCATACCTTATTAGGCCATCATTGGTCCTAAACATTCTTATTGGTTATATACACACCTTATTGGGACTCATTGGTCCCAACTGACCCTCATTGCCCCTAAACACACCTTATTTGGCCATCATTGGTCCTAAACACAACTTATTGGTTACATACACACCTTATTAGGACTCGTTGGTCCCAACTGACCCTCATTTCCCTAAACACACCTTATTAGGCCATCATTGGTCCTAAACATGCTTATTGGTTATATACACACCTTATTGGAACTCAATGGTCCCAACTGACCCTCATTGCCCCTAAACACACCTTATTGGGCCATCATTGGTCCTAAACACAACTTATTGATTACATACACACCTTATTAGGACTCATTGGTCCCAACTGACCAGCATTTCCCCTAAACACACCTTATTAGGCCATCATTGGTCCTAAACATGCTTATTGGTTATATACACACCTTATTGATCTATCATTGGTCCTAAACACAACTTATTGGTTACATACACACCTTATTAGGACTCATTGGTCCCAACTGACCCTCATTTCCCCTAAACACACCTTATTGAGCTATCATTGATCCTCTACACAACTTATTGATTACATACACAACTTATTAGGACTCATTGGTCCCAACTGACCATCATTTCCCCTAAACACACCTTATTAGGCCATCATTGGTCCTAAACATTCTTATTGGTTATAAACACACCTTATTGGGACTCATTGGTCCCAACTGACCCTCATTGCCCCTAAACACACCTTATTGGGCCATCATTGGTCCTAAATACAACTTATTGGTTACATACACACCTTATTAGGACTCGTTGGTCCCAACTGACCCTCATTTCCCTAAACACACCTTATTGGAACTCAATGGTCCCAACTGACCCTCATTGCCCCTAAACACACCTTATTGGGCCATCATTAATCCTAAACACAACTTATTGATTACATACACACCTTATTAGGCCATCATTGGTCCTAAACATGCTTATTGGTTATATACACAACTTATTGGGACTCATTGGTCCCAACAGACCCTCATTGCCCTTAAACACACCTTATTGAGCTATCATTGGTCCTAAACATAACTTATTGGTTACATACACACCTTATTAGGACTCATTGGTCCCAACTGACCCTCATTTCCCCTAAACACAACTTATTAGGCCATCATTGGTCCTAAACATGCTTATTTGTTATATACACACCTTATTGGGACTCAATGGTCCCAACTGACCCTTATTTCCCCTAAACACACCTTATGGGGCCATCATTGGTCCTAAATACAACTTATCGGTTACATACACAAATTATTGGGACTCATTGGTCCCAACTGACCCTTATTGCCCCTAAACACACCTTATTGGGCCATCATTGGTCCTAAATACAACTTATTGGTTACATACACACCTTATTAGGACTCGTTGGTCCCAACTGACCCTCATCTCCCTAAACACACCTTATTGGAACTCAATGGTCCCAACTGAGCCTCATTGCCCCTAAACACACCTTATTGGGCCATCATTAATCCTAAACATAACTTATTGATTACATACCCACCTTATTAGGCCATCATTGGTCCTAAACATGCTTATTGGTTATATACACAACTTATTGGGACTCATTGGTCCCAACAGACCCTCATTGCCCTTAAACACACCTTATTGAGCTATCATTGGTCCTAAACACAACTTATTGGTTACATACACACCTTATTAGGACTCATTGGTCCCAACTGACCCTCATTTCCCCTAAACACACCTTATTAGGCCACCATTGGTCCTAAACATGCTTATTTGTTATATACACACCTTATTGGGACTCAATGGTCCCAACTGACCCTTATTTCCCCTAAACACACCTTATGGGGCCATCATTGGTCTTAAATACAACTTATCGGTTACATACACAAATTATTGGGACTCATTGGTCCCAACTGACCCTCATTTCCCCTAAACACACCTTATTGGCCCATCATTGGTCCTAAACATGCGTATTGGTTATATACACACCTAATTGGGACTCATTGGTCCTAACTGACCCTCATTTCCCCTAAACACGCCTTATTGGGCCATCATTGGTCGTAAACATGCTTATTGGTTATAAACACACCTTATTGAGACTCATTGGTCCCAACAGACCCTCATTGCCCTTAAACACACCTTATTGAGCTATCATTGGTCCTAAACACAACTTATTGGTTACATACACACTTTATTAGGACTCATTGGTCCCAACTGACCCTCATTTCCCCTAAACACACCTTATTGGGCCATCATTGGTCCTAAACATGCTTATTGGTTATATACACACCTAATCGGGACTCATTGGTCCTAACTGACCCTCATTTCCCCTAAACACACCTTATTGGGCCATCATTGGTCGTAAACATGCTTATTGGTTATAAACACACCTTATTGGGACTCATTGGTCCCAACTGACCCTCATTGCCCCTAAACACACCTTATTGGGCCATCATTGGTCCTAAACACAACTTATTGGTTACATACACACCTTATTAGGACTCGTTGGTCCCAACTGACCCTCATTTCCCTAAACACACCTTATTAGGCCATCATTGGTCCTAAACATGCTTATTGGTTATATACACACCTTATTGGAACTCAATGGTCCCAACTGACCCTCATTGCCCCTAAACACACCTTATTGGGCCATCATTGGTCCTAAACACAACTTATTGATTACATACACACCTTATTAGGACTCATTGGTCCCAACTGACCAGCATTTCCCCTAAACACACCTTATTAGGCCATCATTGGTCCTAAACATGCTTATTGGTTATATACACACCTTATTGATCTATCATTGGTCCTAAACACAACTTATTGGTTACATACACACCTTATTAGGACTCATTGGTCCCAACTGACCCTCATTTCCCCTAAACACACCTTATTGAGCTATCATTGATCCTCTACACAACTTATTGATTACATACACAACTTATTAGGACTCATTGGTCCCAACTGACCATCATTTCCCCTAAACACACCTTATTAGGCCATCATTGGTCCTAAACATTCTTATTGGTTATAAACACACCTTATTGGGACTCATTGGTCCCAACTGACCCTCATTGCCCCTAAACACACCTTATTGGGCCATCATTGGTCCTAAATACAACTTATTGGTTACATACACACCTTATTAGGACTCGTTGGTCCCAACTGACCCTCATTTCCCTAAACACACCTTATTGGAACTCAATGGTCCCAACTGACCCTCATTGCCCCTAAACACACCTTATTGGGCCATCATTAATCCTAAACACAACTTATTGATTACATACACACCTTATTAGGCCATCATTGGTCCTAAACATGCTTATTGGTTATATACACAACTTATTGGGACTCATTGGTCCCAACAGACCCTCATTGCCCTTAAACACACCTTATTGAGCTATCATTGGTCCTAAACACAACTTATTGGTTACATACACACCTTATTAGGACTCATTGGTCCCAACTGACCCTCATTTCCCCTAAACACAACTTATTAGGCCATCATTGGTCCTAAACATGCTTATTTGTTATATACACACCTTATTGGGACTCAATGGTCCCAACTGACCCTTATTTCCCCTAAACACACCTTATGGGGCCATCATTGGTCCTAAATACAACTTATCGGTTACATACACAAATTATTGGGACTCATTGGTCCCAACTGACCCTTATTGCCCCTAAACACACCTTATTGGGCCATCATTGGTCCTAAATACAACTTATTGGTTACATACACACCTTATTAGGACTCGTTGGTCCCAACTGACCCTCATCTCCCT
>JBCNJP010000006.1:5877208-5902333 GCA_039602395.1 Deinandra increscens subsp. villosa | reverse complement strand
ATGGGAAATGAGGGCCAGTTGGGACCAATGAGTCCCAATAAGGTGTGTATGTAACCAATAAGTTGTGTTTAGGACAAATGATGGCCCAATAAGGTGTGTTTAGTGGCAATGAGGGTCAGTTGGGATGAATGAGTCCCAATAAGGTGTGTATATAACCAATAAGCATGTTTAGGACCAATGATGGCCCAATAAGGTGTGTTTAGGGTCAATGAGGGTCAGTTAGGACCAATGATTCCCAATAAGGTGTGTATGTACGTTGGTGTTTAGGACCAATGATGGCCTAATAAGGTATGTTAAGGGCAATGAAGGTTAGTTGAGACCAATGAGTCCCACTAAGGTGTGTATATAACCAATAAGCATGTTTAGGACCAATGATGGCCCAATAAGGTGTGTTTAGGGAAAATGAGGGTCTTTTGGAACCAATGAGTCCCAATAAGGTGTGTATGTAACCAATAAGTTGTGTTTAGGACCAATGATAGCCCAATAAGGTGTGTTTAGGGGGCATGAGGGTTAGTTGGGACCAATGAGTCACAGTAAGGTGTGTTTATAACCAATAAGCATGATTAGGACCAATGATTGCCTAATAAACGGTGTTTAGGGGAAATGAGGGTCAGTTGGGACTAATGAGTCCCAATAAGGTATGTATGTAACCAATAAGTTGTCTTTAGGACCAATGATGGCCCAGTAAGGTGTGTTTAGGGGCAATGAGGGTCAGTTGGGACCATTGAGTCCCAATAAGGTGTGTATATAACAAATAAGCATGTTTAAGACCAATGATGGCCTAATAAGGTGTGTTTAGGGGAAATGAGGGTCAGTTGGGACCAATGAGTCCTAATAAGGTGTGTATGTAACCAATAAGTTGTGTTTAGGACCAATGATAGCTCAATAACGTGTGTATATAACCAATAAGCATGTTTAGGACCAATGATGGCCTAATAAGGTGTGTTTAGGGGAAATGATGGTCAGTTGGGACCAATGAGTCCTAATAAGGTGTGTATGCAATCAATAAGTTGTGTTTAGGACCAATGATGGCCCAATAAGGTGTGTTTAGGGGCAATGAGGGTCAGTTGGGACCATTGAGTTCCAATAAGGTGTGTATATAACCAATAAGCATGTTTAGGACCAATGATGGCCTAATAAGGTGTGTTTAGGGAAATGAGGGTCAGTTGGTACCAACGAGTCCTAATAAGGTGTGTATGTAACCAATAAGTTGTGTTTAGGACCAATGATGGCCCAATAAGGTGTGTTTAGGGGCAATGAGGGTCAGTTGGGACCAATGAGTCCCAATAAGGTGTGTTTATAACCAATAAGCATGTTTAGGACCAATGATGGCCCAATAAGGTGTGTTTAGGGGAAATGAGGGTTAGTTGGGACCAATGAGTCCCAATAATTTGTGTATGTAACCGATAAGTTGTATTTAGGACCAATGATGGCCCCATAAGGTGTGTTTAGGGGAAATGAGGGTCAGTTGGGACCATTGAGTCCCAATAAGGTGTGTATATAACAAATAAGCATGTTTAGGACCAATGATGGCCTAATAAGGTGTGTTTAGGGGAAATGAGGGTCAGTTGGGACCAATGAGTCCTAATAAGGTGTGTATGTAACCAATAAGTTGTGTTTAGGACCAATGATAGCTCAATAAGGTGTGTTTAGGGGCAATGAGGGTCTGTTGGGACCAATGAGTCCCAATAAGTTGTGTATATAACCAATAAGCTATGTTTAGGACCAATGATGGCCTAATAAGGTGTGTTTAGGGTAATGAGGCGTCAATGAGTCCAATAAGTTGTGTATATAAGTGATCTAATGATGGCCCAATAAGGTGTGTTTAGGGGCAATGAGGGTCAGTTGGGACCATTGAGTCCCAATAAGGTGTGTATATAACCAATAAGCATGTTTAGGACCAATGATGGCCTAATAAGGTGTGTTTAGGGAAATGAGGGTCAGTTGGGACCAATGAGTCCTAATAAGGTGTGTATGTAACCAATAAGTTGTGTTTAGGACCAATGATGGCCCAATAAGGTGTGTTTAGGGGCAATGAGGGTCAGTTGGGACCATTGAGTCCCAATAAGGTGTGTATATAACCAATAAGCATGTTTAGGACCAATGATGGCCTAATAAGGTGTGTTTAGGGGAAATGAGGGTCAGTTGGGACCAACGAGTCCTAATAAGGTGTGTATGTAACCAATAAGTTGTGTTTAGGACCAATGATGGCCCAATAAGGTGTGTTTAGGGGCAATGAGGGTCAGTTGGGACCAATGAGTCCCAATAAGGTGTGTATATAACCAATAAGTTGTGTTTAGGACCAATGATGGCCCAATAAGGTGTGTTTAGGGGCAATGAGGGTCAGTTGGGACCAATGAGTCCCAATAAGGTGTGTATATAACCAATAAGTTGTGTTTAGGACCAATGATGGCCCAATAAGGTGTGTTTAGGGCAATGAGGGTCAGTTGGGACCAATGAGTCCCAATAAGGTGTGTATATAACCAATAAGTTGTGTTTAGGACCAATGATGGCCCAATAAGGTGTGTTTAGTTGGGACCAATGAGTCCCACTAAGGTGTGTATATAACCAATAAGCTATGTTTAGGACCAATGATGGCCCAATAAGGTGTGTTTAGGGAAAATGAGGGTCTTTTGGAACCAATGAGTCCCAATAAGGTGTGTATGTAACCAATAAGTTGTGTTTAGGACCAATGATAGCCCAATAAGGTGTGTTTAGGGGGCATGAGGGTTAGTTGGGACCAATGAGTCACAGTAAGGTGTGTTTATAACCAATAAGCATGATTAGGACCAATGATTGCCTAATAAACGGTGTTTAGGGGAAATGAGGGTCAGTTGGGACTAATGAGTCCCAATAAGGTATGTATGTAACCAATAAGTTGTCTTTAGGACCAATGATGGCCCAGTAAGGTGTGTTTAGGGGCAATGAGGGTCAGTTGGGACCATTGAGTCCCAATAAGGTGTGTATATAACAAATAAGCATGTTTAAGACCAATGATGGCCTAATAAGGTGTGTTTAGGGGAAATGAGGGTCAGTTGGGACCAATGAGTCCTAATAAGGTGTGTATGTAACCAATAAGTTGTGTTTAGGACCAATGATAGCTCAATAACGTGTGTATATAACCAATAAGCATGTTTAGGACCAATGATGGCCTAATAAGGTGTGTTTAGGGGAAATGATGGTCAGTTGGGACCAATGAGTCCTAATAAGGTGTGTATGTAATCAATAAGTTGTGTTTAGGACCAATGATGGCCCAATAAGGTGTGTTTAGGGGCAATGAGGGTCAGTTGGGACCATTGAGTTCTAATAAGGTGTGTATATAACCAATAAGCTATGTTTAGGACCAATGATGGCCTAATAAGGTGTGTTTAGGGAAATGAGGGTCAGTTGGTACCAACGAGTCCTAATAAGGTGTGTATGTAACCAATAAGTTGTGTTTAGGACCAATGATGGCCCAATAAGGTGTGTTTAGGGGCAATGAGGGTCAGTTGGGACCAATGAGTCCCAATAAGGTGTGTTTATAACCAATAAGTCATGTTTAGGACCAATGATGGCCCAATAAGGTGTGTTTAGGGGAAATGAGGGTCAGTTGGGACCAATGAGTCCCAATAATGTGTGTATGTAACCGATAAGTTGTGTTTAGGACCAATGATGGCCCAATAAGGTGTGTTTAGGGGAAATGAGGGTCAGTTGGGACCATTGAGTCCCAATAAGGTGTGTATATAACCAATAAGCTATGTTTAGGACCAATGATGGCCCAATAAGGTGTGTTTAGGGGAAATGAGGGTCAGTTGGGACCAATGAGTCCTAATAAGGTGTGTATGTAACCAATAAGTTGTGTTTAGGACCAATGATGGCTCAATAAGGTGTGTTTAGGGGCAATGAGGGTCTGTTGGGACCAATGAGTCCCAATAAGGTGTGTATATAACCAATAAGTTATGTTTAGGACCAATGATGGCCTAATAAGGTGTGTATGTAATCAATAAGTTGTGTTTAGGATTAATGATGGCCCAATAAGGTGTGTTTAGGGGCAATGAGGGTCAGTTGGGACCAATGAGTCCCAATAAGGTGTGTATATAACCAATAAGTCATGTTTAGGACCAATGATGGCCTAATAAGGTGTGTTTAGGGAAATGAGGGTCAGTTGGGACCAATGAGTCCTAATAAGGTGTGTATATAACCAATAAGTTGTGTTTAGGACCAATGATGGCCCAATAAGGTGTGTTTAAGGGCAATGAGGGTCAGTTGGGACCAATGAGTCCCAATAAGGTGTGTATATAACCAATAAGCATGTTTAGGACCAATGATGGCCTAATAAGGTGGGTATGTAATCAATAAGTTGTGTTTAGGACCAATGATGGCCCAATAAGGTGTGTTTAGGGGCAATGAGGGTCAGTTGGGACCAATGAGTCCCAATAAGGTGTGTATATAACCAATAAGTTGTGTTTAGGACCAATGATGGCCCAATAAGGTGTGTTTAGGGAAATGAGGGTCAGTTGGGACCAATGAGTCCTAATAAGGTGTGTATGTAACCAATAAGTTGTGTTTAGGACCAATGATAGCTCAATAACGTGTGTATATAACCAATAAGTTATGTTTAGGACCAATGATGGCCCAATAAGGTGTGTTTAGGGGCAATGAGGGTCAGTTGGGACCAATGAGTCCTAATAAGGTGTGTATATAACCAATAAGTTGTGTTTAGGACCAATGATGGCCCAATAAGGTGTGTTTAGGGGCAATGAGGGTCAGTTGGGACCAATGAGTCCCAATAAGGTGTGTATATAACCAATAAGTTATGTTTAGGACCAATGATGGCCCAATAAGGTGTGTTTAGTGGGCAATGAGGGTCAGTTGGTACCAATGAGTCCTAATAAGGTGTGTATATAACCAATAAGTTGTGTTTAGGACCAATGATGGCCCAATAAGGTGTGTTTAGTGGCAATGAGGGTCAGTTGGGACCAATGAGTCCCAATAAGGTGTGTATATAACCAATAAGTTGTGTTTAGGACCAATGATGGCCCAATAAGGTGTGTTTAGAGGGCAATGAGGGTCAGTTGGGACCAATGAGTCCCAATAAGTGTGTGTATATAACCAATAAGTTGTGTTTAGGACCAATGATGGCCCAATAAGGTGTGTTTAGGGGCAATGAGGGTCAGTTGGGACCATTGAGTCCCAATAAGGTGTGTATATAACCAATAAGTTATGTTTAGGACCAATGATGGCCCAATAAGGTGTGTTTAGGGAAAATGAGGGTCTTTTGGGACCAATGAGTCCCAATAAGGTGTGTATATAACCAATAAGTTGTGTTTAGGACCAATGATGGCCCAATAAGGTGTGTTTAGGGGGCATGAGGGTTAGTTGGGACCAATGAGTCCCAGTAAGGTGTGTATATAACCAATAAGTTGTGTTTAGGACCAATGATGGCCCAATATACGGTGTTTAGGGGCAATGAGGGTCAGTTGGGACTAATGAGTCCCAATAAGGTGTGTATATAACCAATAAGTTGTGTTTAGGACCAATGATGGCCCAATAAGGTGTGTTTAGGGGCAATGAGGGTCAGTTGGGACCAATGAGTCCCAATAAGGTGTGTATATAACCAATAAGTTGTGTTTAGGACCAATGATGGCCCAATAAGGTGTGTTTAGGGGCAATGAGGGTCAGTTGGGACCAATGAGTCCTAATAAGGTGTGTATATAACCAATAAGTTGTGTTTAGGACCAATGAGGGTGAGCTGGACCAATAACTAGTGTGTATATAACCAATAAGCTATGTTTAGGACCAATGATGGCCCAATAAGGTGTGTTTAGGGGAAATGAGGGTCAGTTGGGACCAATGAGTCCTAATAAGGTGTGTATATAACCAATAAGTTGTGTTTAGGACCAATGATGGCCCAATAAGGTGTGTTTAGGGGCAATGGGATCAGTTGGGACCATGAGTCCCAATAAGGTGTGTATATAACCAATAAGTTATGTTTAGGACCAATGATGGCCCAATAAGGTGTGTTTAGAGGACAATGAGGGTCAGTTGGTACCAATGAGTCCTAATAAGGTGTGTATATAACCAATAAGTTGTGTTTAGGACCAATGATGGCCCAATAAGGTGTGTTTAGGGGCAATGAGGGTCAGTTGGGACCAATGAGTCCCAATAAGGTGTGTATATAACCAATAAGTTGTGTTTAGGACCAATGATGGCCCAATAAGGTGTGTTTAGGGGCAATGAGGGTCAGTTGGGACCAATGAGTCCCAATAATGTGTGTATATAACCAATAAGTTGTGTTTAGGACCAATGATGGCCCAATAAGGTGTGTTTAGGGGCAATGAGGGTCAGTTGGGACCATTGAGTCCCAATAAGGTGTGTATATAACCAATAAGTTATGTTTAGGACCAATGATGGCCCAATAAGGTGTGTTTAGGGGAAATGAGGGTCAGTTGGGACCAATGAGTCCTACTAAGGTGTGTATATAACCAATAAGTTGTGTTTAGGACCAATGATGGCTCAATAAGGTGTGTTTAGAGGCAATGAGGGTCTGTTGGGACCAATGAGTCCCAATAAGTTGTGTATATAACCAATAAGTATGTTTAGGACCAATGATGGCCTAATAAGGTGTGTATGTAATCCAATAAGTTGTGTTTAGGACCAATGATGGCCCAATAAGGTGTGTTTAGTAGGGCAATGAGGGTCAGTTGGGACCAATGAGTCCCAGTAAGGTGTGTTATATAACCAATAAGTTGTGTTTAGGACCAATGATGGCCCAATAAGGTGTGTTTAAGGGCAATGAGGGTCAGTTGGGACCAATGAGTCCTAATAAGGTGTGTATATAACCAATAAGTTGTGTTTAGGACCAATGATGGCCCAATAAGGTGTGTTTAGGGGCAATGAGGGTCAGTTGGGACCAATGAGTCCCAATAAGGTGTGTATATAACCAATAAGTTGTGTTTAGGACCAATGATGGCCCAATAAGGTGTGTTTATGGACAATGAGGGTCAGTTGGGACCATTGAGTCCCAATAAGGTGTGTATATAACCAATAAGTTATGTTTAGGACCAATGATGGCCCAATAAGGTGTGTTTAGGGAAAATGAGGGTCTGTTGGAACCAATGAGTCCCAATAAGGTGTGTATATAACCAATAAGTTGTGTTTAGGACCAATGATGGCCCAATAAGGTGTGTTTAGGGGCAATGAGGGTTAGTTGGGACCAATGAGTCCCAGTAAGGTGTGTATATAACCAATAAGTTGTGTTTAGGACCAATGATGGCCCAATAACGTGTGTTTAGGGGTAATGAGGGTCAGTTGGGACTAATGAGTCCCAATAAGGTGTGTATATAACCAATAAGTTGTGTTTAGGACCAATGATGGCCCAATAAGGTGTGTTTAGGGGCAATGAGGGTCAGTTGGGACCAATGAGTCCCAATAAGGTGTGTATATAACCAATAAGTTATGTTTAGGACCAATGATGGCCCAATAAGGTGTGTTTAGGGGCAATGAGGGTCAGTTGGGACCAATGAGTCCCAATAAGGTGTGTATATAACCAATAAGTTGTGTTTAGGACCAATGATGGCCCAATAAGGTGGTTTAGGGACAATGAGTACTAGTGGCAACCAATAAGTCATGTTTAGGACCAATGATGGCCTAATAAGGTGTGTTTAGGGGACAATGAGGGTCAGTTGGGACCAATGAGTCCTAATAAGGTGTGTATATAACCAATAAGTTGTGTTTAGGACCAATGATGGCCCAATAAGGTGTGTTTAGGGGCAATGAGGGTCAGTTGGGACCATTGAGTCCCAATAAGGTGTGTATATAACCAATAAGTTATGTTTAGGACCAATGATGGCCCAATAAGGTGTGTTTAGTAGGACAATGAGGGTCAGTTGGAACCAATGAGTCCTAATAAGGTGTGTATATAACCAATAAGTTGTGTTTAGGACCAATGATGGCCCAATAAGGTGTGTTTAGGGGCAATGAGGGTCAGTTGGGACCAATGAGTCCCACTAAGGTGTGTATATAACCAATAAGTTGTGTTTAGGACCAATGATGGCCCAATAAGGTGTGTTTAGTAGGGCAATGAGGGTCAGTTGGGACCAATGAGTCCTAATAAGGTGTGTCTTATATAACCAATAAGTTGTGTTTAGGACCAATGATGGCCCAATAAGGTGTGTTTAAGGGAAATGAGGGTCAGTTGGGACCATTGAGTCCCAATAAGGTGTGTATATAACCAATAAGTTATGTTTAGGACCAATGATGGCCCAATAAGGTGTGTTTAGGGGAAATGAGGGTCAGTTGGGACCAATGAGTCCCACTAAGGTGTGTATATAACCAATAAGTTGTGTTTAGGACCAATGATGGCACAATAAAGTGTGTTTAGGGACAATGAGGGTTAGTTGGGACCAATGAGTCCCAATAAGTTGTGTATATAACCAATAAGTTGTGTTTAGGACCAATGATGGCCCAATAAGGTGTGTTTAGTTGGGACTAATGAGTCCCACTAAGGTGTGTATATAACCAATAAGTTGTGTTTAGGACCAATGATGGCCCAATAAGGTGTGTTTAGTAGGGCAATGAGGGTCGGTTGGGACCAATGAGTCCCAATAAGGTGTGTTATATAACCAATAAGTTGTGTTTAGGACCAATGATGGCCCAATAAGGTGTGTTTAGGGCAATGAGGGTCAGTTGGGACCAATGAGTCCCAATAAGGTGTGTATATAACCAATAAGTTGTGTTTAGGACCAATGATGGCCCAATAAGGTGTGTTTAGGGGCAATGAGGGTCAGTTGGGACCAATGAGTCCCAATAAGGTGTGTATATAACCAATAAGTTGTGTTTAGGACCAATGATGGCCCAATAAGGTGTGTTTATGGACAATGAGGGTCAGTTGGGACCAATGAGTCCCAATAAGGTGTGTATATAACCAATAAGTTATGTTTAGGACCAATGATGGCCCAATAAGGTGTGTTTAGGGAAAATGAGGGTCTGTTGGAACCAATGAGTCCCAATAAGGTGTGTATATAACCAATAAGTTGTGTTTAGGACCAATGATGGCCCAATAAGGTGTGTTTAGGGGGCATGAGGGTTAGTTGGGACCAATGAGTCCCAGTAAGGTGTGTATATAACCAATAAGTTGTGTTTAGGACCAATGATGGCCCAATAATGGTGTTTAGGGGCAATGAGGGTCAGTTGGGACTAATGAGTCCCAATAAGGTGTGTATATAACCAATAAGTTGTGTTTAGGACCAATGATGGCCCAATAAGGTGTGTTTAGGGGCAATGAGGGTCAGTTGGGACCATTGAGTCCCAATAAGGTGTGTATATAACCAATAAGTTATGTTTAAGACCAATGATGGCCCAATAAGGTGTGTTTAGGGGAAATGAGGGTCAGTTGGGACCAATGAGTCCCAATAAGGTGTGTATATAACCAATAAGTTGTGTTTAGGACCAATGATGGCCCAATAAGGTGTGTTTAGTCAATGAGGATGTTCAATGAGTCCCAATAAGGTGTGCATATAACCAATAAGTTGTGTTTAGGACCAATGATGGCACAATAAGTGGTTCAGTTGGGCACCAATGAGTCCTAATAAGGTGTGTATATAACCAATAAGTTGTGTTTAGGACCAATGATGGCCCAATAAGGTGTGTTTAGGGGCAATGAGGGTCAGTTGGGACCATTGAGTCCTAATAAGGTGTGTATATAACCAATAAGTTATGTTTAGGACCAATGATGGCCCAATAAGGTGTGTTTAGAGGGCAATGAGGGTCAGTTGGGACCAATGAGTCCTAATAAGGTGTGTATATAACCAATAAGTTGTGTTTAGGACCAATGATGGCCCAATAAGGTGTGTTTAGGGGCAATGAGGGTCAGTTGGGACCAATGAGTCCCAATAAGGTGTGTATATAACCAATAAGTTGTGTTTAGGACCAATGATGGCCCAATAAGGTGTGTTTAGGGGCAATGAGGGTCAGTTGGGACCAATGAGTCCTAATAAGTGTGTGTATATAACCAATAAGTTGTGTTTAGGACCAATGATGGCCCAATAAGGTGTGTTTAGGGGCAATGAGGGTCAGTTGGGACCATTGAGTCCCAATAAGGTGTGTATATAACCAATAAGTTATGTTTAGGACCAATGATGGCCCAATAAGGTGTGTTTAGGGGAAATGAGGGTCAGTTGGGACCAATGAGTCCTAATAAGGTGTGTATATAACCAATAAGTTGTGTTTAGGACCAATGATGGCTCAATAAGGTGTGTTTAGGGGCAATGAGGGTCAGTTGGGACCAATGAGTCCCAATAAGGTGTGTATATAACCAATAAGTTGTGTTTAGGACCAATGATGGCCCAATAAGGTGTGTTTAGTTGGGACTAATGAGTCCCACTAAGGTGTGTATATAACCAATAAGTTGTGTTTAGGACCAATGATGGCCCAATAAGGTGTGTTTAGTAGGGCAATGAGGGTCAGTTGGGACCAATGAGTCCTAATAAGGTGTGTTATATAACCAATAAGTTGTGTTTAGGACCAATGATGGCCCAATAATGTGTGTTTAGGGAAATGAGGGTCAGTTGGGACCAATGAGTCCCAATAAGGTGTGTATATAACCAATAAGTTGTGTTTAGGACCAATGATGGCCCAATAAGGTGTGTTTAGGGGCAATGAGGGTCAGTTGGGACCAATGAGTCCCAATAAGGTGTGTATATAACCAATAAGTTGTGTTTAGGACCAATGATGGCCCAATAAGGTGTGTTTATGGACAATGAGGGTCAGTTGGGACCAATGAGTCCCAATAAGGTGTGTATATAACCAATAAGTTATGTTTAGGACCAATGATGGCCCAATAAGGTGTGTTTAGGGCAATGAGGGTCGTTGGAACCAATGAGTCCCACTAAGGTGTGTATATAACCAATAAGTTGTGTTTAGGACCAATGATGGCCCAATAAGGTGTGTTTAGAGGGCAATGAGGGTTAGTTGGGACCAATGAGTCCCAGTAAGGTGTGTTATATAACCAATAAGTTGTGTTTAGGACCAATGATGGCCCAATAATGTGTGTTTAGGGGCAATGAGGGTCAGTTGGGACTAATGAGTCCCAATAAGGTGTGTATATAACCAATAAGTTGTGTTTAGGACCAATGATGGCCCAATAAGGTGTGTTTAGAGGGCAATGAGGGTCAGTTGGGACCAATGAGTCCCAATAAGGTGTGCTATATAACCAATAAGTTGTGTTTAGGACCAATGATGGCCCAATAAGGTGTGTTTAGGGGCAATGAGGGTCAGTTGGGACCAATGAGTCCCAATAAGGTGTGTATATAACCAATAAGTTGTGTTTACGACCAATTATGGCCCAATAAGGTGTGTTTAGTTGGGACCAATGAGTCCCACTAATGTGTGCATATAACCAATACGTTGTGTTTAGGACCAATGATGGCACAATAAAGTGGGTTTAGGGACAATGAGGGTTAGTTGGCACCAATGAGTCCTAATAAGGTGTTTATATAACCAATAAGTTGTGTTTAGGACCAATGATGGCCCAATAATGGTGTGTTTAGTATGGGACTAATGAGTCCCACTAAGGTGTGTATATAACCAATAAGTTATGTTTAGGACCAATGATGGCCCAATAAGGTGTGTTTAGTAGGGCAATGAGGGTCGGTTGGGACCAATAAGTCCTAGTAAGGTGTGTTATATAACCAATAAGTTGTGTTTAGGACCAATGATGGCCCAATAATGTGTGTTTAAGGGCAATGAGGGTCAGTTGGGACCAATGAGTCCCAATAAGGTGTGTATATAACCAATAAGTTGTGTTTAGGACCAATGATGGCCCAATAAGGTGTGTTTAGGGGCAATGAGGGTCAGTTGGGACCAATGAGTCCCACTAATGTGTGCTATATAACCAATAAGTTGTGTTTAGGACCAATGATGGCCCAATAAAGTGTGTTTAAGGGACAATGAGGGTCAGTTGGGACCAATGAGTCCCAATAAGGTGTGTATATAACCAATAAGTTGTGTTTACGACCAATTATGGCCCAATAAGGTGTGTTTAGTATTGGGACCAATGAGTCCCACTAAGGTGTGTATATAACCAATAAGTTGTGTTTAGGACCAATGATGGCCCAATAAGGTGTGTTTAGGGGCAATGAGGGTCGGTTGGGACCAATGAGTCCTAATAAGGTGTGTATATAACCAATAAGTTGTGTTTAGGACCAATGATGGCCCAATAATGTGTGTTTAGTGGAATGGGTCAGTTGGGACTAATGAGTCCCACTAAGGTGTGTATATAACCAATAAGTTGTGTTTAGGACCAATGATGGCCCAATAAGGTGTGTTTAGTAGGGCAATGAGGGTCAGTTGGGACCAATGAGTCCTAGTAAGGTGTGCTATATAACCAATAAGTTGTGTTTAGGACCAATGATGGCCCAATAATGTGTGTTTAAGGGCAATGAGGGTCCGTTGGGACCAATGAGTCCCAATAAGGTGTGTATATAACCAATAAGTTGTGTTTAGGACCAATGATGGCCCAATAAGGTGTGTTTAGTTGGGACCAATGAGTCCCACTAAGGTGTATATAACCAATAAGTTGTGTTTAGGACCAATGATGGCCCAATAAGGTGTGTTTAGGGGCAATGAGGGTTAGTTGGACCAATGAGTCCCAATAAGGTGTGTATATAACCAATAAGTTGTGTTTAGGACCAATGATGGCCCAATAAAGTGTGTTTAGGGACAATGAGGGTTAGTTGGGACCAATGAGTCCTAATAAGGTGTGTATATAACCAATAAGTTGTGTTTAGGACCAATTATGGCCCAATAAGGTGTGTTTAGTTGGGACCAATGAGTCCCACTAAGGTGTGTATATAACCAATAAGTTGTGTTTAGGACCAATGATGGCCCAATAAGGTGTGTTTAGAGGGCAATGAGGGTCGGTTGGGACCAATGAGTCCTAATAAGGTGTGTTATATAACCAATAAGTTGTGTTTAGGACCAATGATGGCCCAATAAGGTGTGTTTAGGGCAATGAGGGTCGTTGGGACCAATGAGTCCCAATAAGGTGTGTATATAACCAATAAGTTGTGTTTAGGACCAATGATGGCCCAATAAGGTGTGTTTAGTGGGCAATGAGGGTCGGTTGGGACCAATGAGTCCTAGTAAGGTGTGTATATAACCAATAAGTTGTGTTTAGGACCAATGATGGCCCAATAAGGTGTGTTTAGGGGCAATGAGGGTCAGTTGGGACCAATGAGTCCCAATAAGGTGTGTATATAACCAATAAGTTGTGTTTAGGACCAATGATGGCCCAATAAGGTGTGTTTAGTAGGGCAATGAGGTCGGTTGGGACCAATGAGTCCCAGTAAGGTGTGTCTATATAACCAATAAGTTGTGTTTAGGACCAATGATGGCCCAATAAGGTGTGTTTAAGGGCAATGAGGGTCAGTTGGGACCATTGAGTCCCAATAAGGTGTGTATATAACCAATAAGTTATGTTTACGACCAATTATGGCCCAATAAGGTGTGTTTAGTTGGGACCAATGAGTCCCACTAAGGTGTGTATATAACCAATAAGTTGTGTTTAGGACCAATGATGGCCCAATAAGGTGTGTTTAGAGGGCAATGAGGGTTAGTTGGCACCAATGAGTCCTAGTAAGGTGTGTTATATAACCAATAAGTTGTGTTTAGGACCAATGATGGCCCAATAATGTGTGTTTAGGGAATAGGGTCAGTTGGACTAATGAGTCCCACTAAGGTTTATATATAACCAATAAGTTGTGTTTAGGACCAATGATGGCCCAATAAGGAGTGTTTAGTAGGGCAATGAGGGTCAGTTGGGACCAATAAGTCCTAGTAAGGTGTGTCTTATATAACCAATAAGTTGTGTTTAGGACCAATGATGGCCCAATAATGTGTGTTTAAGGGCAATGAGGGTCAGTTGGGACCAATGAGTCCCAATAAAGTGTGTATATAACCAATAAGTTGTGTTTACGACCAATTATGGCCCAATAAGGTGTGTTTAGTTGGGACCAATGAGTCCCACTAATGTGTGCATATAACCAATACGTTGTGTTTAGGACCAATGATGGCCCAATAAAGTGGGTTTAGGGACAATGAGGGTTAGTTGGCACCAATGAGTCCTAATAAGGTGTGTATATAACCAATAAGTTGTGTTTAGGACCAATGATGGCCCAATAAGGTGTGTTTAGGGCAATAGGGTCGTTGGACCAATGAGTCCCACTAAGGTGTGTATATAACCAATAAGTTGTGTTTAGGACCAATGATGGCCCAATAAGGTGTGTTTAGTAGGGCAATGAGGGTCAGTTGGGACCAATGAGTCCTAGTAAGGTGTGTATATAACCAATAAGTTGTGTTTAGGACCAATGATGGCCCAATAAGGTGTGTTTAGAGTTGGGACTAATGAGTCCCACTAAGGTGTGTATATAACCAATAAGTTGTGTTTAGGACCAATGATGGCCCAATAAGGTGATGTTTAGTAGGGCAATGAGGGTCGGTTGGGACCAATAAGTCCTAGTAAGGTGTGTCTTATATAACCAATAAGTTGTGTTTAGGACCAATGATGGCCCAATAATGTGTGTTTAAGGGCAATGAGGGTCAGTTGGGACCATTGAGTCCCAATAATGTGTGTATATAACCAATAAGTTATGTTTACGACCAATTATGGCCCAATAAGGTGTGTTTAGTAGGGTAGTTGGACCAATGAGTCCCACTAATGTGTGCATATAACCAATACGTTGTGTTTAGGACCAATGATGGCACAATAAAGTGGGTTTAGGGACAACGAGGGTTAGTTGGCACCAATGAGTCCTAATAAGGTGTTTATATAACCAATAAGTTGTGTTTAGGACCAATGATGGCCCAATAATGTGTGTTTAGTTGGGACTAATGAGTCCCACTAAGGTTTATATATAACCAATAAGTTGTGTTTAGGACCAATGATGGCCCTATAAGGAGTGTTTAGTAGGGCAATGAGGGTCGGTTGGGACCAATGAGTCCTAGTAAGGTGTGTCTTATATAACCAATAAGTTGTGTTTAGGACCAATGATGGCCCAATAAGGTGTGTTTAAGGGCAATGAGGGTCCGTTGGGACCAATGAGTCCCAATAAAGTGTGTATATAACCAATAAGTTGTGTTTACGACCAATTATGGCCCAATAAGGTGTGTTTAGTTGGGACCAATGAGTCCCACTAATGTGTGCATATAACCAATACGTTGTGTTTAGGACCAATGATGGCACAATAAAGTGGGTTTAGGGACAATGAGGGTTAGTTGGCACCAATGAGTCCTAATAAGGTGTTTATATAACCAATAAGTTGTGTTTACGACCAATTATGGCCCAATATGGTGTGTTTAGATGGGACTAATGAGTACCACTAAGGTGTGTATATAACCAATAAAGTTTGGCCATGATCCAATAGGAGTGGCCTCAGATAAGGTGTGTCTTATATAACCAATAAGTTGTGTTTAGGACCAATGATGGCCCAATAATGTGTGTTTAAGGGCAATGAGGGTCAGTTGGGACCAATGAGTCCCAATAAGGTGTGTATATAACCAATAAGTTGTGTTTACGACCAATGATGGCCCAATAAGGTGTGTTTAGGGCAATGAGGGTAGTTGGGACCAATGAGTCCCACTAATGTGTGCATATAACCAATAAGTTGTGTTTAGGACCAATGATGGCCCAATAAAGTGTGTTTAGGGACAATGAGGGTTAGTTGGCACCAATGAGTCCTAATAAGGTGTGTATATAACCAATAAGTTGTGTTTAGGACCAATGATGGCCCAATAAGTGTGTGTTTAGTTGGGACCAATGAGTCCCACTAAGGTGTGTATATATAACCAATAAGTTGTGTTTAGGACCAATGATGGCCCAATAAGGTGTGTTTAGTAGGGCAATGAGGGTCAGTTGGGACCAATGAGTCCTAATAAGGTGTGTCTATATAACCAATAAGTTGTGTTTAGGACCAATGATGGCCCAATAATGTGTGTTTAAGGGCAATGAGGGTCAGTTGGGACCAATGAGTCCCACTAAGGTGTGTATATAACCAATAAGTTGTGTTTAGGACCAATGATGGCCCAATAAGGTGTGTTTAGGGGCAATGAGGGTCAGTTGGGACCAATGAGTCCCAATAAGGTGTGTCTATATAACCAATAAGTTGTGTTTAGGACCAATGATGGCCCAATAATGTGTGTTTAGGGACAATGAGGGTTAGTTGGGACCAATGAGTCCCAATAAGGTGTGTATATAACCAATAAGTTGTGTTTAGGACCAATGATGGCCCAATAAGGTGTGTTTAGGGCAATGAGGGTTGGGACCAATGAGTCCCACTAAGGTGTGTATATAACCAATAAGTTGTGTTTAGGACCAATGATGGCCCAATAAGGTGTGTTTAGGGGCAATGAGGGTCAGTTGGGACCAATGAGTCCTAATAAGGTGTGTTATATAACCAATAAGTTGTGTTTAGGACCAATGATGGCCCAATAAGGTGTGTTTAAGGGCAATGAGGGTCAGTTGGGACCAATGAGTCCCAATAAGGTGTGTATATAACCAATAAGTTGTGTTTAGGACCAATGATGGCCCAATAAGGTGTGTTTAAGGGCAATGAGGGTCAGTTGGGACCAATGAGTCCTAATAAGGTGTGTATATAACCAATAAGTTGTGTTTAGGACCAATGATGGCCCAATAAAGTGTGTTTAGGGGCAATGAGGGTTAGTTGGGACCAATGAGTCCCAATAAGGTGTGTATATAACCAATAAGTTGTGTTTAGGACCAATGATGGCCCAATAAGGTGTGTTTAGGGACAATGAGGGTCAGTTGGACCAATGAGTCCCACTAAGGTGTGTATATAACCAATAAGTTGTGTTTAGGACCAATGATGGCCCAATAAGGTGTGTTTAGTAGGGCAATGAGGGTCAGTTGGGACCAATGAGTCCCAATAAGGTGTGTATATAACCAATAAGTTGTGTTTAGGACCAATGATGGCCCAATAAGGTGTGTTTAGTGTGGGACTAATGAGTCCCACTAAGGTGTGTATATAACCAATAAGTTGTGTTTAGGACCAATGATGGCCCAATAAGGTGTGTTTAGTAGGGCAATGAGGGTCGGTTGGGACCAATAAGTCCTAGTAAGGTGTGCTTATATAACCAATAAGTTGTGTTTAGGACCAATGATGGCCCAATAATGTGTGTTTAAGGGCAATGAGGGTCAGTTGGGACCATTGAGTCCCAATAAGGTGTGTATATAACCAATAAGTTATGTTTACGACCAATGATGGCCCAATAAGGTGTGTTAGGGTAGTTGGGACCAATGAGTCCCACTAAGGTGTGCATATAACCAATAAGTTGTGTTTAGGACCAATGATGGCACAATAAAGTGTGTTTAGGGACAATGAGGGTTAGTTGGCACCAATGAGTCCTAATAAGGTGTGTATATAACCAATAAGTTGTGTTTAGGACCACTGATGACCCAATAATGTGTGTTTAGTTGGGACTAATGAGTCCCACTAAGGTGTGTATATAACCAATAAGTTGTGTTTAGGACCAATGATGGCCCAATAAGGTGTGTTTAGTAGGGCAATGAGGGTCGGTTGGGACCAATAAGTCCTAGTAAGGTGTGTCTTATATAACCAATAAGTTGTGTTTAGGACCAATGATGGCCCAATAAGGTGTGTTTAGGGGCAATGAGGGTCAGTTGGGACCAATGAGTCCCAATAAGGTGTGTATATAACCAATAAGTTGTGTTTAGGACCAATGATGGCCCAATAAGGTGTGTTTAGGGAAATGAGGGTCAGTTGGGACCAATGAGTCCTACTAAGGTGTGTATATAACCAATAAGTTGTGTTTAGGACCAATGATGGCCCAATAAAGTGTGTTTAGGGGCAATGAGGGTCAGTTGGGACCAATGAGTCCTAATAAGGTGTGTTATATAACCAATAAGTTGTGTTTACGACCAATTATGGCCCAATAAGGTGTGTTTAGATTGGGACTAATGAGTACCACTAAGGTGTGTATATAACCAATAAGTTATGTTTAGGACCAATGATGGCCCAATAAGGTGTGTTTAGTAGGGCAATGAGGGTCGGTTAGAACCAATAAGTCCTAGTAAGGTGTGTTATATAACCAATAAGTTGTGTTTAGGACCAATGATGGCCCAATAATGTGTGTTTAGGGGCAATGAGGGTCAGTTGGGACCATTGAGTCCCAATAAGGTGTGTATATAACCAATAAGTTATGTTTAGGACCAATGATGGCCCAATAAGGTGTGTTTAGGGGAAATGAGGGTCGGTTGGGACCAATGAGTCCCACTAAGGTGTGCTATATAACCAATAAGTTGTGTTTAGGACCAATGATGGCCCAATAAAGTGTGTTTAGGGACAATGAGGGTCAGTTGGGACCAATGAGTCCCAATAAGGTGTGTATATAACCAATAAGTTGTGTTTAGGACCAATGATGGCCCAATAAGTGTGTGTTTAGTTGGGACTAATGAGTCCCACTAAGGTGTGTATATAACCAATAAGTTGTGTTTAGGACCAATGATGGCCCAATAAGGTGTGTTTAGAGGGCAATGAGGGTCAGTTGGGACCAATGAGTCCTAATAAGGTGTGTATATAACCAATAAGTTGTGTTTAGGACCAATGATGGCCCAATAAGGTGTGTTTAGGGGCAATGAGGGTCAGTTGGGACCAATGAGTCCCAATAAGGTGTGTATATAACCAATAAGTTGTGTTTAGGACCAATGATGGCCCAATAAGGTGTGTTTAGGGGCAATGAGGGTCAGTTGGGACCAATGAGTCCTAATAAGGTGTGTATATAACCAATAAGTTGTGTTTAGGACCAATGATGGCCCAATAAGGTGTGTTTAAGGGCAATGAGGGTTAGTTGGGACCAATGAGTCCCAATAAGGTGTGTATATAACCAATAAGTTGTGTTTAGGACCAATGATGGCCCAATAAGGTGTGTTTAGGGAAATGAGGGTCAGTTGGGACCAATGAGTCCTAATAAGGTGTGTATATAACCAATAAGTTGTGTTTAGGACCAATGATGGCCCAATAAGGTGTGTTTAGGGGCAATGAGGGTCAGTTGGGACCATTGAGTCCCAATAAGGTGTGTATATAACCAATAAGTTATGTTTAGGACCAATGATGGCCCAATAAGGTGTGTTTAGGGAAATGAGGGTCAGTTGGGACCAATGAGTCCTAATAAGGTGTGTATATAACCAATAAGTTGTGTTTAGGACCAATGATGGCCCAATAAGGTGTGTTTAGGGGCAATGAGGGTCAGTTGGGACCAATGAGTCCCAATAAGGTGTGTTATATAACCAATAAGTTATGTTTACGACCAATGATGGCCCAATAAGGTGTGTTTAGGGAATGAGGGTCAGTTGGACCAATGAGTCCCATTAAGGTGTGTATATAACCAATAAGTTGTGTTTAGGACCAATGATGGCCCAATAAGGTGTGTTTAGGGGCAATGAGGGTCAGTTGGGACCAATGAGTCCTAATAAGGTGTGTATATAACCAATAAGTTGTGTTTAGGACCAATGATGGCCCAATAAGGTGTGTTTAGGGGCAATGAGGGTCAGTTGGGACCAATGAGTCCCAATAAGGTGTGTATATAACCAATAAGTTGTGTTTAGGACCAATGATGGCCCAATAAGGTGTGTTTAGTGGGAAATGAGGGTCAGTTGGGACCAATGAGTCCTAATAAGGTGTGTCATGTAACCAATAAGTTGTGTTTAGGACCAATGATGGCCCAATAAGGTGTGTTTAAGGGCAATGAGGGTCAGTTGGGACCAATGAGTCCCAATAAGGTGTGTATATAACCAATAAGTTATGTTTACGACCAATTATGGCCCAATAAGTGTGTGTTTAGTTGGGACCAATGATGGCCCACTAATGTGTGCATATAACCAATAGGTTATGTTTAGGACCAATGATGGCACAATAAGGTGTGTTTAGGGACAATGAGGGTCAGTTGGGACCAATGAGTCCTAATAAGGTGTGTATATAACCAATAAGTTGTGTTTAGGACCAATGATGGCCCAATAAGGTGTGTTTAGGGGCAATGAGGGTCAGTTGGGACCAATGAGTCCCAATAAGGTGTGTATATAACCAATAAGTTATGTTTAGGACCAATGATGGCCCAATAAGGTGTGTTTAGTGGGCAATGAGGGTCAGTTGGGACCAATGAGTCCCAATAAGGTGTGTATATAACCAATAAGTTGTGTTTAGGACCAATGATGGCCCAATAAGGTGTGTTTAAGGGCAATGAGGGTCAGTTGGGACCAATGAGTCCCAATAAGGTGTGTATATAACCAATAAGTTGTGTTTAGGACCAATGATGGCCCAATAAGGTGTGTTTAGGGGAATGAGGTTCAGTTGGGACCAATGAGTCCCAATAAGGTGTGTATATAACCAATAAGTTGTGTTTAGGACCAATGATGGCCCAATAAGGTGTGTTTAGGGGCAATGAGGGTCAGTTGGGACCATTGAGTCCCAATAAGGTGTGTATATAACCAATAAGTTATGTTTACGACCAATGATGGCCCAATAAGGTGTGTTTAGGGGAATGAGGGTCAGTTGGGACCAATGAGTCCCACTAAGGTGTGTATATAACCAATAAGTTGTGTTTAGGACCAATGATGGCCCAATAAGGTGTGTTTAGGGGCAATGAGGGTCAGTTGGGACCAATGAGTCCTAATAAGGTGTGTATATAACCAATAAGTTGTGTTTAGGACCAATGATGGCCTAATAAGGTGTGTTTAGGGGAAATGATGGTCAGTTGGGACCAATGAGTCCTAATAAGGTTGTGTATGTAACCAATAAGTTGTGTTTAGGACCAATGATGGCCCAATAAGGTGTGTTTAGTAGGGCAATGAGGGTCAGTTGGGACCAATGAGTCCTAATAAGGTGTGTTATATAACCAATAAGTTGTGTTTAGGACCAATGATGGCCCAATAAGGTGTGTTTAAGGGCAATGAGGGTCAGTTGGGACCAATGAGTCCTAATAAGGTGTGTATATAACCAATAAGTTGTGTTTAGGACCAATGATGGCCCAATAAGGTGTGTTTAGGGGCAATGAGGGTCAGTTGGGACCAATGAGTCCCACTAAGGTGTGTATATAACCAATAAGTTGTGTTTAGGACCAATGATGGCCCAATAAGGTGTGTTTAGGGACAATGAGGGTCAGTTGGCACCAATGAGTCCCAATAAGGTGTGTATATAACCAATAAGTTGTGTTTAGGACCAATGATGGCCCAATAAGGTGTGTTTAGGGAAAATGAGGGTCAGTTGGAACCAATGAGTCCCAATAAGGTGTGTATATAACCAATAAGTTGTGTTTAGGACCAATGATGGCCCAATAAGGTGTGTTTAGTGGGCAATGAGGGTCAGTTGGGACCAATGAGTCCCAATAAGGTGTGTTTATAACCAATAAGTTGTGTTTAGGACCAATGATGGCCCAATAAGGAGTGTTTAAGGGAAATGAGGGTCAGTTAGGACCAATGAGTCCCGATTAAGGTGTGTATATAACCAATAAGCTATGTTTAGGACCAATGATGGCCCAATAAGGTGTATTTAGGGGAAATGAGGGTCAGTTGGGACCAATGAGTCCCAATAATGTGTGTATGTAACCGATAAGTTGTATTTAGGACCAATGATGGCCCCATAAGGTGTGTTTAGGGGAAATGAGGGTCCATTGGGACCATTGAGTCCCAATAAGGTGTGTATATAACAAATAAGTTATGTTTAGGACCAATGATGGCCCAATAAGGTGTGTTTAGGGGAAATGAGGGTCAGTTGGGACCAATGAGTCCTAATAAGGTGTGTATATAACCAATAAGTTGTGTTTAGGACCAATGATGGCTCAATAAGGTGTGTTTAGGGGAAATGAGGGTCCGTTGGGACCAATGAGTCCTAATAAGGTGTGTATGTAACCAATAAGTTGTGTTTAGGACCATATGATAGTCTCAATAAGGTGTGTATATAACCAATAAGTCATGTTTAGGACCAATGATGGCCTAATAAGGTGTGTTTAGAGGGAAATGCTGGTCAGTTGGGACCAATGAGTCCTAATAAGGTGTGTATATAACCAATAAGTTATGTTTAGGACCAATGATGGCCCAATAAGGTGTGTTTAGGGGCAATGAGGGTCAGTTGGGACCAATGAGTCCCAATAAGGTGTGTATATAACCAATAAGTCATGTTTAGGACCAATGATGGCCCAATAAGGTGTGTTTAGGGAAATGAGGGTCAGTTGGGACCAACGAGTCCTAATAAGGTGTGTATATAACCAATAAGTTGTGTTTAGGACCAATGATGGCCCAATAAGGTGTGTTTAGGGGCAATGAGGGTCAGTTGGGACCAATGAGTCCCAATAAGGTGTGTTATATAACCAATAAGTTATGTTTACGACCAATGATGGCCCAATAAGGTGTGTTTAGGGGAAATGAGGGTCAGTTAGGACCAATGAGTCCCGATTAAGGTGTGTATATAACCAATAAGTTATGTTTAGGACCAATGATGGCCCAATAAGGTGTGTTTAGGGGAAATGAGGGTCAGTTGGGACCAATGAGTCCCAATAATGTGTGTATATAACCAATAAGTTGTGTTTAGGACCAATGATGGCCCAATAAGGTGTGTTTAGGGGTAATAAGGGTCAGTTGGGACATTGAGTCCCAATAAGGTGTGTATATAACCAATAAGTTGTGTTTAGGACCAATGATGGCCCAATAAGGTGTGTTTAGTGGGCAATGAGGGTTAGTTGGGACCAATGAGTCCTAATAAGGTGTGTCTATATAACCAATAAGTTATGTTTAGGACCAATGATGGCCCAATAAGGTGTGTTTAAGGGCAATGAGGGTCCGTTGGGACCAATGAGTCCCAATAAAGTTGTGTATATAACCAATAAGTTATGTTTAGGACCAATGATGGCCCAATAAGGTGTGTATGTAATCAATAAGTTGTGTTTACGACTAATGAGTAGCCCAATAAGGTGTGTTTAGGGGCAATGAGGGTTATGTTTAGGACCAATGATGGTTCACAATAAGGTGTGTTTAGAGGACAATGAGGGTTAGTTGGGACCAATGAGTCCTAATAAGGTGTGTATATAACCAATAAGTTGTGTTTAGGACCAATGATGGCCCAATAAGGTGTGTTTAGGGGCAATGAGGGTCAGTTGGGACTAATGAGTCCCAATAAGGTGTGTATATAACCAATAAGTTATGTTTAGGACCAATGATGGCCCAATAAGGTGTGTTTAGGGGCAATGAGGGTCAGTTAGGACCAATGAGTCCCGATTAAGGTGTGTATATAACCAATAAGTTGTGTTTAGGACCAATGATGGCCCAATAAGGTGTGTTTAAGGGCCATGAGGGTCAGTTGGGACCAATGAGTCCCAATAAGGTGTGTATATAACCAATAAGTTGTGTTTAGGACCAATGATGGCCCAATTAGGTGTGTTTAGGGGCAATGAGGGTCAGTTGGGACCAATGAGTCCCAATAAGGTGTGTATATAACCAATAAGTTGTGTTTAGGACCAATGATGGCCCAATAAGGTGTGTTTAGGGGCAATGAGGGTCAGTTGGGACCAATGAGTCCCAATAAGGTGTGTATATAACCAATAAGTTGTGTTTACGAACAATTATGGCCCAATAAGGTGTGTTTAGGGAACTGAGGGTCAGTTGGACCAATGAGTCCCACTAAGGTGTGTATATAACCAATAAGTTGTGTTTAGGACCAATGATGGCTCAATAAGGTGGGTTTAGGGGCAATGAGGGTCAGTTGGCACCAATGAGTCCCAATAAGGTGTGTATATAACCAATAAGTTGTGTTTAGGACCAATGATGGCCCAATAAGGTGTGTTTAGGGGAATGATGGTCGGTTGGGACCAATGAGTCCCACTAAGGTTGTGTATATAACCAATAAGTTGTGTTTAGGACCAATGATGGCCCAATAAGGTGTGTTTAGTAGGGCAATGAGGGTCGGTTGGGACCAATGAGTCCTAATAAGGTGTGTATATAACCAATAAGTTGTGTTTAGGACCAATGATGGCCCAATAATGTGTGTTTAGTTGGGACCAATGAGTCCCACTAAGGTGTGTATATAACCAATAAGTTGTGTTTAGGACCAATGATGGCCCAATTAGGTGTGTTTAGGTGACAATGAGGGTCAGTTGGGACCAATGAGTCCCAATAAGGTGTGTATATAACCAATAAGTTGTGTTTAGGACCAATGATGGCCCAATAAGGTGTGTTTAGGGGCAATGAGGGTCAGTTAGGACCATTGAGTCCCAATAAGGTGTGTATATAACAAATAAGCTATGTTTAGGACCAATGATGGCCTAATAAGGTGTGTTTAGGGGAACTGAGGGTCAGTTGGGACCAATGAGTCCTAATAAGGTGTGTATGTAACCAATAAGTTGTGTTTAGGACCAATGATGGCTCAATAAGGTGTGTTTAGGGGGAATGAGGGTCAGTTGGGACCAATGAGTCCCAATAAGGTGTGTATATAACCAATAAGTTATGTTTAGGACCAATGATGGCCTAATAAGGTGTGTTTAGGGGAAATAATGGTCAGTTGGGACCAATGAGTCCTAATAAGGTGTGTATATAACCAATAAGTTATGTTTAGGACCAATGATGGCCCAATAAGGTGTGTTTAGGGGCAATGAGGGTCAGTTGGGACCAATGAGTCCCAATAAGGTGTGTATATAACCAATAAGTTGTGTTTAGGACCAATGATGGCCCAATAAGGTGTGTTTAGGGAAATGAGGGTCAGTTGGGACCAATGAGTCCCAATAAGGTGTGTATATAACCAATAAGTTGTGTTTAGGACCAATGATGGCCCAATAAGGTGTGTTTAGGGGCAATGAGGGTCAGTTGGGACCAATGAGTCCCAATAAGGTGTGTTATATAACCAATAAGTTGTGTTTACGACCAATGATGGCCCAATAAGGTGTGTTTAGGGGAAATGAGGGTCAGTTAGGACCAATGAGTCCCGATTAAGGTGTGTATATAACCAATAAGTTATGTTTAGGACCAATGATGGCCCAATAAGGTGTGTTTAGGGGCAATGAGGGTCAGTTGGGACCAATGAGTCCCAATAAGGTGTGTATATAACCAATAAGTTGTGTTTAGGACCAATG
>JBCNJP010000006.1:5794535-5876708 GCA_039602395.1 Deinandra increscens subsp. villosa | reverse complement strand
GCGAAGGAGGGAAACAAGCCATGATTTGTTAAGGAGGTCAAACAAAGCGTTTTTTGTGAACGACCCATTACCAAATTCAGTCCCAAAACGGCTCGTTTTATCGTAACGGTTCGTTTCGCACTGCCGACAGAAAACCCTAAATTTCCCTATAAATAGAACATGTTGGTGTTCGGTTAGAAAACTTTTGGACGGAAGAGGAACAACCAGAGGCTAGCAGAGATGTATCGGAGCAAAGGGAAGGAGAAAGGAAGGCTCGAATCATTCAATCGAAGCATTCAACATCCCGTATTCGACACTTTGCTACGTTTTCGGTATTGTATTTGATTTATCCATGAATTGTAGTTGCTATACATTTGATTTCAGTTTGATTATGAACATGCTAGGCTAAACTCGTGAATCGTTTAGGCTAGATGAACCCATTTATGGTTTGATGTCATGATGTACTCAGTTTTCGTTATGATTGTGCTTTGAAGTAAATGGTTTGTTGCTTTTAAAGTGGTTGATGTTACTGAATTCCAAATTGATATTAGTCATTTCTATAACCTTATGGAACCCTAGCTTTGGTATGCATGTCAACTATAGTTAGGTGTCTATCGTATAACCGAATAACAGAATCTGCGGTGTACGCGTTGTGTTGGTCAAAAATCACCGAGATGATTAAGTGATCCAAACTTTATAAGTGAGGTAGTGTGCTTTATGATGAAGATGACAATATATCAAAGTATGGATATTGGCACAAGGATGTAACGAGAGAAATATCCAGAATCCTTTGAGTTTCTTCTAGGAATCCTGGAAAAAAACCTTGGGAGCCGGCCTGAAGAGCCTGCTACCTAGCACTTTTATTGATAAGAAACTGAAAATTACAAGAGTTTTGGAGGTATGATCGATCAAACTAAGTGTTACAGCGATTGTATATTATCAGAGCTAAAGTGTGAGTGAATTGTGTGTCCATGTGTCGATCATAACTGAAAAGTCGTGAGCATTGGATCGTCTACTCAATCTAGCTATTCAGAATACAATACGAGTAATTAAGAGTTGTTTTATTGATCAAAGAACAATTACAAACAGAGACACAGAGAATAACACCTCAGAAACACACACTTAAGATCAGTTCTGCTGCACACTACTATACACTCGTACCTAAAACAAAGAACAAGATCACTATATATAGCTGCTGGCCGAACTCCTAGCGAACATGGAGTTCCGCTTGTCCGAACCTCAGGTTCGGACTAGGTTCGGCATAAGCAACTTAGTCTTGAACTTGTCTTGAATCGATTCGATACTTCACATGACGCACATATCAGGTATCAACAAACTCCCCCTCTGCAGTATCTCTTCAACATCTTCAAATCTGTATCTTCAATCAAGCTCCCCCTCAAGTGTAGAATCCGTTCGTCCAATGAAATGAATCTCCGAACAAACTCCTCCTCAACTTGATCGTAACTTGATCTTGAATACTTGACAATGTCTGCTGTATCTCTGGTCTTTTATCAACAGCTTCAGAAGACTTGAAGTTGTGATTTCCTTCACTTACACTATTTTTGGTATGATAAAGATCACTATATGGGATCATATTGGTCATGACGCACTGAACTACACTTCAATTTCAACTAATTGAAGCACATAAGCCATGCTGATTGCCGATATAATTTGTCCATCTTAAACTCAGGCAGAATCATACTCATAACATCTGGATATGTTAAGGTATTGATTAGATTTGCTTTAACCAGTGTATACCACACTCTCTGACATATTCAAAAATTTTCTCTTTCTTTTTCTTTTTCTTTTGCTTTTTCTTTTTGTGTGATTACAATTGTGAATTTTCAAAAATTATAATATTTTCATGATATCGTCAACTGTGTTCCATGCAAAAAGAAATAAGAACGTTAAATCGTCTACCTTAAGGTCGATCTTTCGATACGCAGATAAGGCCTCAGATTTAACAAAATAAAGAAAATAAAACAAGTTGAAATTGTATAACCCAACAACAATCAGGTCGGTACTCCCGTACACGCAGAGAAAGTCCGATGAGTTATACGAAACACCAAAGAAAATAAAGCAGAACGTCAAACGAACAACGATCAGGTTGGTCTTGTGGACACGCAGAGAAAGTCCGATCGTTTGACAAAATAAAGAAAATCAAACAAGTTTAAATTTTGGCAAAAAGAACACATGTATACACAGTGACTTCTCAATGTATTTTTCACACTAATTTTCTTTTTGTCATGAAATACGCATCAAGATGTTATCCACATGGTCAAGCAATAGTATTTAGTGTATATCACACCTGAATAGTTTCAGATTTGCCGAGCCTACCAAACATATCAAACAATGATCTTATGGCCCTTTCATCTACTCTAACCACGAGTCAGATACGTAAGCCAAGGTACCATCATTTCCCAATGATTAATTTCTCAAAATTTTATATATTTTGCATGTATTCACCTTCTTTATATATTTGGCATGTATTCACCTTCTTCCCATAACATGCATTCTCACAATTTCTCCCCCTTACATGCATTTCTCCCCCTTAAAATGAAAACTCTATTTTTGGATTTTTATTTTACAAAAACACGACGCTATTTTTGGTTTTAAACCAATTTATGCGTAAAAAAATTGATCAATCAACACGGATATCTTGCAGATTTTAGAATTTTAGAAAATTTATAGGTTAGAAAAATATATGGCAAGTAATTTAAGTTAAGTAGAATACTCCTCCATCAACAATTTTTCAATCGTCGATTGGTCTTCTAGAAGTACCTGCACACTGGTCAAACTGATTAGTTCATAAATGACCCGAAGCGGATCGCTTCTGGTCGAACTGTGTCCTGATTTTGCTTAAAAACAACCTTTGGTTTCCAAAATTGTGTTTGTTTTGGAAATGCAGTTTTTGATGAATCAATCACAGGTGACTGTGATGAAGAATCTATATTTTGTACCTTTTGAATCTTAGGAACAAAACGTTTTTTGTTTTAGAAAAAATGTAGGTTCACACTCATCAAAAACTCTGCCTTGTTCATCGAAGAACTTTTGTTTGGCATGTTTACCAAAAACTGGTTTCTGTTGAAACCTTTGATTTAATTCAGCAGGAAGTGGACAATATTTTGCCATATGCCCTTTTTGGCGGCATACATAGCATATACGTTCAGATTTGTCCCACCTTTTACATGCTTGCACAGAATCACACACATGAATATCTCGAACATGATCAAAAGAAGTATGATATACCTAATACCGGTGATGATGAACCTATTTAAATGTTGGGCTTCGAGAATGAGAACCATCAGAAGAACATTTGGCGGTTTGATTCTTCAAGGTTCTTGACGCATCATTCTTCTCAAACAGTTCAGAAATTTTCCTTGCATCAACGCAGTGAAGAGGAAACTCTTTGTTGGAGAAAATCTGTTCCGAACCCTTGAGTTTGTAAAAACGCTCAGGTTGAACCTTCTCAGCTTTAAACACTTCCTTCTTCACCTGTTTCATCTTAAGTTTCTTCAAACCTGGTGATAATGATGCTGGAACCTCCTCACCTTTGACATTCTTTGCTTTAAAACCCAGACCTACATGTTTTCCAGATATTTTTTTCCTCGGAATTTAAATTCTAGTGTCTATCCTTTGCCAACTTAGAAAATTCAGCTTTAATTGTCACAACCCAGACAAATGATTGGGTGTGAGCGAGATGGAATCATAGTCACAGATATACAGAACAACTACTACTAAATTCAAACGTTAATTAAAACATAATCTCATTAATTGTTGCAGCGGAAAGAGTGGTAAACGATATTGTCTTACATTTGAACTTAAAAAGTCAAGTTTCATTTATTGAAAACATAAAGTAGTTATTTAGGATAGATAGGGACTAGGACTCCAACGAAGCAGGTCCGAATATAAAGGCGAAGTCCCATTTGCACGGCTTCCATGATCAGCTTAGTTACCTGAGAAATCATGAGTTTAAAAGGTCAACATAAAGTTGGTGAGGTTCACAGGTTTAGGACTCGATAGTAAGATTGTAAACAGTTTCAGGAAATTCATAATGTTATATTGGCTTACTGTTGTAGTTGTATGATCTCACCTGAACCTTGATCTCAAATACTAACGGTTTACCCACCCATGGTATCCTCGCCCGAGAGATACCGAACATGCAAGAATAACTGACCTGTACCCCTTGACAATATACGAAGTCAGGATTGGAGCTACCAAACTGGGCAGGGTTGTCAACCCAAATAGATCTATTCACTAGTCATTGTTTCGAGCAGAACTAATTGAAATCAACTAATGGTGGGATTCAGTTGTACTAACGTTTATAACGATAAAGTACCAGTTGTTGGGCAATTAGTAAGAGAACAAATAATCATACGGCTAACAGGTAAACCATAACATTAAGTTAAAACATTTTATCAGTTCATGATTTCTCCCCCATAAGTGTAAAACAGTTGTAAAGAAAAGGGGCCGTGAAACTCACATGATTCAGCGGTAATGATGAATTGCCGAGTGGCAACTAGCAAGTAGAGTCCTAATAAAACATAAGACAACATGCATAAGGGTCCACATAATCATTTGAGTAACGAACGTTACCCAAATGATACCGGTCAAGTCTTGACGTATAATCCCGTTTGTAGCGTTTGAAAATGTAACACCCCGATATTTCCGTCTAGGTAATTACATATCTTAATTTGTTTACCTATGTGCTTTATTATAAATACGTGTTAGAAATGGTAAATAATGAATAAAACACATGCTTGTATGATAAATGGGTTTAGAAATGATGAGACATGAATGATTACGTCTCGTATACGTGTTTAAATCATGAATACATGCTTATGTGAATAGCATAAACCATTGATAGGAAAACAAGTATAGAAATGCATGTTAATAGTTAATGAAAAAGTAAAAGGGCCAAAAGTGTAATTTAAGCAAAGTTATAAGCCATACGGATATTATACGTGTCTATAATTCTCGTAAGTGTTTTAAGACTTAAAATATAGTAAGGATATGTTCTAACATGATTCGTGGCATAAAATGATGAATAATGCAAAGTTAGAGGGGTAAAAAGTGTAAACTATGTAAAGATATGTAAATAATATGTGTATATATGTATATATATATATATTAATATACATAACCCGAACCCTCGACAATGTTAGAATAATGTTTAATAAGGTTTTAGAACCTAAAATGATAGCTACATCAAAATATATAAAGGTAATAAGCCTAAAATAAAAGTTAAGGGACTAAAAGTGTAAAGACTTGAAAGATATAAAACGTATGTATACGTATATCATCGAGCGTGTCCCGAGCCTTAGAAACTTTTATACCCTTAAGTGTTTTATAGCATAAAATAACAGTTCGTAGAAGTTTAGGGGCTTAAAATGTAAATATAAGGTCCAGGGACCATTTCTTTCATTCTGGCAAACTTTCTAGGCGGTACGCGAAGAAGGACTGGAGGTACTGCGCAATACGCGAGCCGTTTGCGAGCCATTTGCGACCAGAATCCGTCCAGAACTCGTTTTTGGCGACTTGGAGCCTACATTTTGCATATCTAGATGTCGATTTCGACTAATTACTCATCATGAAACGTGTAACAACCTTAGGGCGACCCTGAGAGTATAAATAGACGCTCATATCTGCCATACAAACTCGCCAATTCACGAAAAACAACCCGAAAACCCTCGAAACGAACCAGCAACTTCGTCGATCGATTGCGAGCAAACGGTGAAGAGTTAGGAGCTAAATTTCTGCAGTCAAGCACTATTAGGTATGGTCTAAAATAAACTCTTTCAGTTTTGGCTAATTCGATTTCTAAGTATGATTTCTAAAACTATGCTAAAATTAGGGTTCTTAAGCTTGTTTTGTCAAAATCGGGCGATCGGGTGGGAATTAGGGTCTGAATTTTTGTAGGTAATCCTAATTTAATGTTTTTTAAGAAATCCCTAAGTTTATTTCATAATTGGAAAAGGTTTGGTAAAGGTTTTGTTAACGGGTCAAAATTAGGGTTTTCATAACGTTGTTCTGCCCAAATTGACTATACGATGTTGAATTAAGCTTTGTTCTTTTAAAGGATATTATAAAATGTTATAATGGATAATACCCTAAGTTGATTTGAATTAAAAATGAGTTTTGATGATAAAACGAGAAATTCATAAAATTAGGGTTTCTAAATATGATTATTTAATATAAAATAATCCGAAGGGTATGGGGGCTTGATTTTTGGTATGATAACATGTTTTCATATAATATAAGAATATATGAAATTAAATTGGGTAAAAAATAAAGTATTTAAAATACCGAGTAAGTCGGATATTTAGAAGTTCGTGCGGACCGGAAGGGTAGGCGCCTGTACACTAGGGTTTCTGGCATAGCGAGGGTGTCGCATAAATCCCCGCTGGGAACTGGCATACTTCCCTGGGCGATCCCGGAGTGAGTGTCTACTTATAGGAATGCGCGTCTTCATAATTATCAATAAAAGAATATAATATGCCTCTAGGGGCATTTTGGTCATTCTGACCCTTAAAAGTGAATAAACTTAATAATTTATATTATTAAGTAAATAAAATGTTATAGTAAACATAAGAAGTGTTTATTATATAAAACATTGCGTTAACATCATACAATACGCAATTAGGTTAAATTGGAAGACGTAAAGGAGATTCTGACTGAATTAATTGGCTTAAGAGAATAAGGTGAGTTCTATGAGCCCACTTTTAAATGTTTTAAATATTTTAATGTTTTCGGGCTGATATACATGCAATGATATATATTCAACTGTTTACTTGAAAAGTATTTGAGATGCCTTTACTTGTTTTGTGTTGATACACATACATGAAAATGTTATAATGCCTATAACTGTTTTAAATTGTTATTACCTGTTATAAACTCTTTTCGGGAAGGTTATAATAAACGAGTAATAAAGAAGTTAATACTTTTAAAGTATTTGAAATGCCTTGTGCCTATTTTGTGTTAATACACATACATGAAACGTTATAATACTTATGATTGTTTTAAAGTTGTTATTACCTGTTATAAACTGTTTTCGGAAAAGTTATAATAAACAGGTAATGTAAATAATGAAACCTTTAAAGTTTTGAAAAATGAAAATATATTTGGTCTAAGCTTGGGTATGTGAATAAATGTCGTGTAAATATGATCTCATTAGCCTTGTTGTACAAGACCCATAACATCATATTTATGAAACGCTTATTTTCATATACGGGTGATGGACTGGTATTGAAAAGATTATGAGTCCAAATACAATGGTTATTTAAATGGACTTTTGAAAAGGATGAAAAGGTTTAAAAGGTTGAAAATGTTTTATTCTAAGCAGATATTGTCTAGTGAAAAGGGAAAAGGTGGTTGTGCAACTAGAAGCGGGGAATGACGGTTCCCCGGGGTAACGACGGTTACTCTATGAAAGGTTTTGGGTGGCGACGGTTGCCTGAGGAGCTAACGTGGTTCCAATAGACAATGCTTAGTAGAATGAATGGTTAAATGTTTTGGTATAATTATGTTATGTCTTATACCTGATAAAGGATAAATGATTAAATGTTTTGGTATAAGTCTGTTATGTCTTATACCTGATAAAGGATAAATAATTAAATGTTTTGGTATAACTCTGTTATGTTTTATACCTGATAAATGTTTTTAAAGAAGGGGCCGTTAGGCCCAAATGTTTGAGGTAAACCTTTCAAGGAAAGGTAAAAGTTTTAAATACTTAGAACTCACCAGCGTAAGCTGACCTTTAAAAGCATGTATGTGAGGTATCAGTGATTTTTAAAGTATCAAGGGAATGACTCTAGCAAGGGCAGATTAGATGGGCAAGCTATCAGGAAAGACTCGGTAGTAGACTGGCATTGCTATAGATAAGATCTAGTTATAGATTATGTTGTTATCTTCCTTACTGTTGTAACTTGTTATATATATAAATGAAAAGTTTTTATATTCCGTTGCTTAGTTATCTCTATTGTACCATGTGTTCATGAGTAAATCCGACACGTGACCCCTCCTGGAGCCAAGACTGGGAGTGGGCGTCACATAAAACCCGTTAGTTAATCAGTTTACAAAATCAGTAAATGCTAATGTTCACGTATTAAGGCATTTATGTAAATAAATACAAAGAATGAACATGCGATAACGTATCATGAAGATCAGTTCAATCAAGTCTTGAATATTATTTTAAATAATAATATTTATTATTATTTTTATGTTCGCTCGCTCGATTAATTTATTAATCGCGTTAAGTTATAATATATATAACTAGGGTTGATAATCATTATTGAACTAATTATTATAACTTGTCGAAATAATTTTATTAAGTTATTACAAGTTAAAATGATTTAACATAAGTAGGTAAATATTAAAGGTTATTTTAATATTTAAATCATGTTATGAAAATTAGGGTTTTGAGTTAATATAAATATAATTATCATTAAAATAATTATATTTACAAACCAAGATGATTTCAACTCAAAGTAGGGTTTCTAAAATTCGTAAAGATATTTATTTGTTGAAAATAATTATTTACGATTCGTTACGTCGTAAAACGTTTTTTAAATCGTTTAAAGATTTCGTTTCAATTTCAAAGGTTTAAAAATAAACATTTGATCCGGTTAAAACGTTTTGATTATTTTGATTCTTTTAAAATAATAAAAAATGTTTAAAATATGTTTTTCATAATTTGTATAAGTCTTTTGATTTTATTTTTTGTAGGACCGTTGATTACTCAGAGAAATAATCAAAACAAGAACTCTTTACATGCAGATCACAACCATGCGGAATAAAGTTGTATCATACTTGTTTTTACTTAAGCTTTGTTTTTCTTATACTTGTAGTTTGATTGTATTGATTGCATAAACTAGTGAACACAAGATAATAAATTTCTCGGTACTATTTGCATTAACTCAAGTTCAAACTGTTACAAGTGTAAGCACTAAATCTGGTTATTGTGAATGAACTAGCTAACAACTATAAATAGTACTAAGGAGATCAACTACAGCCGTTGATCTCATACGGGCTAATCTAACCGTACATAAAAGTCAAACAATAAACTTACTAAAAGAACATTAGTAAACATACAAAAGAGGAAATGTGCAAAATGCATTTATCTATAAGTAGGAGACGGCTAGGATGTGACTTTGGAAGAATGAAAGTTGTTGCAGGTCTGAATTCTGCAAAAGTAATATTCCTGTACTTTTCCGGTTGAACTCTTTATTCTGTTGGATAAAAGAGTTCACCCGGAAATGTTCTTCCGGTTGAGCTTCCGGTTGACAAAAGCTTCCGCTTGAGCGTTCTTCCGCTTGAACATATCTTCAACCGGAAATCTTCGTCTTCATCCGGTTGACTCAGAAAATCATTTCCTTACAATCTCCCCCTAAGATGATGCTGCCAAAATTTGTCCTCTGTATGTTGTTCTTCAAAAATTGACTATCTCCAAGAACTTCATTCTTCAGGAGATGGTGGCCTTTCAAATTGAATCCTTGTTTTGTTCAATTCTCTCATGATCCTCCTGGTCTTAAAGTTTCTGGATGCAAGAAGGGGTCGTTTAGCAATTGACTTCTTCCTTCCAGGTGAAACACCAGAGGCAGGATCAGCAGATGGCTTGACAGTTTCAGTTGGGACTTTTTCTTTCCCTTTATCTGCTTGAGATGAAGCTTGAACAAAACTGGTTGCGGCTGGCTCAGTGGGTTCAAAAGGTTTTGTTGGAGATATGGTGGGTGGTTTCATGGCTTGTGGTTGTGGGGTTGAAGAAGTGGAGTGTTTAGGTGGTGATGAAGGTTGATTATACTTCCAGGTAGGTGGGCAGGGTTTAGGCTTAGCAGGGGTGATATCAGTCCAGTTGTCTAACCTGTATTTTGGATGAATATACTTTGGCTTGGTAGATCTGGATCCCCTGGGCCTAGGATTCATTCCCCTGGGTCTATGGGAGTAAAATCTGGAAGATGGAGTGGGAACACGGGAGGCTGATTGCTTGAGTCTTTCCAACAAGTTGGAGGGGAGAGACTCAGCAAGTAGGTCAGATTCTTCAAAGGGTTCTGGCTTAATGTATGTAGATGAGGGGTTACCTGTGACTGTCTCAGATGGCAAGGGCATTTGGAGACTTGGGATCACAGCAAACTCTGCTCCTTTCACTTGTTTGAGCAGCTCATCTACAATTTTACAAGTATCTTTAGCCTTCATCTTCTCTACTTCAGCAGCAGGCTTGAGACATCTGATGATAGCACATTTCTTGATTCTTTCCAATAGCTCCAAGTTGTCTAAACTCTTGTTTAAGACAGTTGGCATTTTGGAAGCTATGTTGATCAGCCTGTTTTTCTCCTGTTCATCCAATTTAGCAAGGTCGTAGACCTGCATTCTCCATTCAATTGACCTCTTCCTTGCTTCATCAACCATTCCTTCAACCACAAAATCATTATAGAAAAGATCTAGATCTGCCAAGAATTTGTTGTATTGAATGTTTGATTTGGCTTCTTCTGATCTTATTCTGGATTGATTATCTTCCCAGTCATGGACGAAATCTTCTTCAAGTAGATCATCCATAGTCTCTTGCTCTTCTGACTGGTCAGAATCAACCATAGTATCTAATGCTCTTGGTTGAGGAGTTATGCAATCCTTACTCTTCTTCAGTCTGATCATCCTCCTTGGTTTGGTTTGTTTCTTTCTTTTAAAGCTCAGGGGAGGTTCTGAGTCGGAGGTGGAATGCATTTGAATCAGTGTTTCAGCAATCTCAGCTTCAGTTGAGTTTTCCGGTTGAGATTTTTCCGGTTGAGACTCTTCCGGTTGAACTTCAGCCGGAGATTTTGTACTTGTATCTTTTAGTACATTGCTGATTACTTCAGTTGTAGCTTCTTCTCCATTTTCACCTTCAACTTCTTCAGTCTGAGTGACTGAAGCATCATCAACCACATCTTCATGAACCATATCAACAACTGGTTCAGAAGCAATGTTAGTTGTGATCTCATCCACTTTAGATTTGGCAAATGCCTCCTCTTGTGGGATAATCACATTGGTCAAGAAATGCTTGACCCGCAAAATGCTCTCTGGCTGAGCACCTGCAACTAACATTGTTGCTTCAATCATTCCCAACAGGCTTGGATCCCGTGGAAATACCTTCATAAGTGAGCTCATCTTCACTTTAGTCAACCCATCAGCAACTGAAAAGGGGTCAACATCAGCCAGTTTAAATGCTGTATGCCTTACATCTTCAGGTAGAGGCACTGTTTGATCGACTTCTTCTTCAGTTGTGGTTGCAGCAGCAGCAATATCAGGTGTTGGAGGATTAGTCTTCTCCCCCTTTTTGGCAGCATCAGCTTCTACAGCCTGACCTCCAAAAGGAAATGGGTTCAAAGAGCTAACCTCAGCAGAATGCTGTGCAACCGGTTGAGATTTTGGTGCAGGGGAAGTTTCCGGTTGAGCAGTTGGGGCATCAACAGGAACTTCTTGAGCTTGAGCAGCAGCAGGAGATGACATTACAAGGCTGGCAACAGTCGAATTAAGACTGGTTACCTGAGCCTGTAGTGATTTGTACAAGGCCGTCAATTCTGTAAGTGTTAAACTATCCTCAACTGGAATTTTACCAGTATCATAGGAAAAAGATGGACCATCAACCCTAGGTTGATCAAGTCCACCACCCTGGTTTTCTTGGCGCCTGGGATTCCCCTCAACTATAGTTTTTCCCTTAGGATCCACTAGGGGATCTTCCGGTTGAACTAAAGTGTGGGTTGCCATGGATTGGGTCTTATTGATGTTACTACCAACATCAAAGTTCAATGAGAAACTTTGAGTGGCAGCAGCCCTTTCCACATGAATCTCATCTAAACTCCTGAGATTCACCTCCTGGGGTGAATGGGGGTTAGATGTAGCAGTGTGAGTGTCACTCAGAATGTTCCCATGTAATGTGGTGCTTGGGTTAATAACACCATCATCTGTGACAACTCTTTCTACATCATCATTCACAGGTGAGAAGTGTGAAGTGTAGGGTGAGAAAGTGGATGGGGATTGTACATCCATATGAAATGACTCCCCCTCAGAAGAAGGTTCATCAACAAGTTTAAATCCCAATTTGGCTGACCCAAATGGCTGTGTGCCAAGGGTTGGTTCAGGGCTGGAGGTAATAGGTTGCAAGAGAGGAGTAGGCTCTTGCACAACCTTTTTGAGCCTTTTGAGCTTTGTAGGCTTTGGGGAAGGGGGGATGATGGGAATTGATGGTGGGTCTGAATCTCTTCTCCTTTTTCTTTTGAAAATTAAGGTTTGTTTATCAGAAGGAGAAGGTGGTTGATCAGTGGTGGGTTCAACAACTGTGGATGGTACAGTGTTGTCCACTGGAGCAAGTTGCTCTTCAGAAGCATGTGTTTCCGGTTGAGAACTAGGTTCTCCCTGTTCAACCGGAATCACCCTTTGGATTGGCATGGGATGGTCAGTGTCCCTCCCAAGGAAAGGCTTCTTGTTGGTGGTTAATTTAGAAAAAGTGTTTTCAGATAATGCTCTTGGAACCAGCATCATGTTTCCTTCTAAATTAAGTTGGGGGTATTGTTTTTGCAAAATGTAAGTCAGAAATCTAGGGTACATGTAAAAAGCAAAATTCTTTGCATTACCCTTTAGAGCATTAAAGATTACAGCAGAAAAGTTGTATACCTCCCCTTTCACCACAGCATAGAATGCAGATGCTTGCTCAGTAGCCATTTCATCAAAACCTGATCTCTTTGGCGAGAGGCACACCATGATAGTGTGAGCCAGAAATCTCCATTTGTAGGGTATTTGACCCTTGTTGACCGTGGCAGTTCCTTCAGTAGCACCACCATAGCCAATTTTGTTGAGCAGGGCCATGTATTGCTTTGGTGTTCTTCGAACATACCCGTTCTGGTCATTTAGCTTCAGCAATTCCCTTATCAGCGACTCAGTGATGAGAACAGTTTCCCCCTTTATGGTTGACTTCAGTGTATCTTCCTCCACATCATCAACATCCTTCTCAAGCAGTTGGATGTTCTTCCAAAATTCAGAGAGAATTTCCTCATACATATACACCGCTACAGTGAGTGCGTGATTCAGATATGACGATTTGAGAAAATTGATCATCCCTGTGAAAATTTCAGCGTGTGTAGAGTTCACTGGTTCGTCAAGAATCGCAACCAAGTTGTGTTCAAGAGGAAAAGGATCATCCTTTACTGGTTGTTTCCCCTTTGCTTTGGACTTCGGTGCCATTGTTGATTTATTTTGAGAGAAAATTTTGGGAGTAGGAAGAAATGGTTCTGAAAATTTCTAGGTTTTCGGATTTTGAACGATTTCTTGCTTTTGGATTATGAGGAGTGTTGAAGGGGTTGGGGGTATTTAACTGGTGGGTTTAACGGTGAGTGACAGTTAACAGCGATGGATAAAGTGCGCTGAGTCACAGGAGAGAGAAAGGAAAAAGTGCAAGTGGGTCCGCAAAAAGTGTGCTTCAGGTGATTGTACAATACAACCGCCTGTTGCGTGTCTTTTGAATTTAATTCAGATATTTTCTTGAGCAATAAATTCAAACACTTTAAATGCACAATCTGTTTGAAAATGTGTGCCTCAACCGGTAAATTAAATGATTCATTTAAAGCAAAAGTTTTCCGGTTGAGATTCAAGCGGAGATTTTTCTCTCCTCACAACAAAATTTCTTTCCGTTTGAAAGTTGATCCGGACAGATTTCCGGTTGAAAATTTTTCCGGTTGAGATTGTCAACAGGAAATAAAATTTCCGTTTGAAAAAATTTCAAAGTTAAACTGATCTTTCAAATAAAGAATTGTTGTTTCGTTTACCAGTTTCAGAAATTGGGATGGTGTGATCAAAACGTGAGTTTCCGGTTGAAGATGACTTTCCGGTTGAGATTCAACCGGATATGTTGAACTGGAAAGTTCAACCGGAAGATAGAAAAACACTTGATTTTGAAGAACTTCATGTATCAGTTATCATAGTTTAACAGTATTACCTGACTATGATTTGAAAAGGTGTCTAACTGATACAGAGACTGTTCTTTTTCTTTTTCTTTTTGTATCAAGAGACGGGCTCTTTGACACAAAATGGTATCTTTTATTAAGTTTGTGAAAACAGTTTAATCAGTCAAAGTTCATCATACCAATGGCACTAATGATATAGAAAAATCTAGCTTCATCAAATGTTTTGGTAAACAAATCAGCCAATTGTTGATTAGTATGAACTTTAACCATTCTAATTAAATGTTTCTCAGCACAATCTCTAATAAAATGGTACCTGATGTCAATGTGTTTTGCTTTTGAGTGTTGAACAGGGTTGTTTGTGATTGAGATGGCACTGTTGTTGTCTGCAAGAATAGGAGTCTCCATGAACTTGATGCCGTAATCCAACATTTGATTCTGAATCCATAAGACTTGACTGCAGCAGCTTGATGCGGCAATATATTCAGCCTCAGCAGTAGAAGTAGATACACAGGTCTGCTTCTTGCATTGCCAAGACACAAGTCTTTCTCCTAAAAATTGGCATCCTCCAGTAGTAGACTTCTTATCTAAGTTGCAGCCAGCATAATCACTATCAGTGTAAGCTTTGAAGGAGAAATCTGAATTCTTTGGATACCACAACCTAAGCTTGGTTGTCCTTTGAGATATCTAAAAATTCTCTTCACTGCTAACATGTGTGATTCCTTTGGTTGACACTGGTATCTAGCACATAAACAGACACTAAACATGATGTCAGGTCTGCTAGTTGTGAGATAGAGCAGTGATCCAATCATTGCCCTGTAGAGATGAACATCCACTGGCTTTCCACTTAAGTCACTGTTTAACTTGTGGGAAGTGGAGATGGGGGTTCTTGAAGTTGAAACAGACAGCATGTCAAATCTTTTTAGCATATCTTGAATATATTTTGACTGATTCAAGAATATTCCATTTGCAGTTTGTTTCACTTGTAATCCTAAGAAGAAATTCAGTTCACCCATTGAACTCATTTCAAACTTAGATTGCATCAGACCTTCAAACTCTTTGCATAAGGCAGCATTGGATGAACCAAAGATGATGTCATCAACATAGATTTGTACCATCAAAGTATCTTTGCCATCAGATTTCACAAAAAGTGTTTTGTCAATAGCTCCTCTCTTGTAGCCATTCTCTAGGAGGTAGTTTGAAAGAGTTTCATACCATGTCCTAGGAGCTTGCTTGAGACCATATAAAGCCTTGATTAGCTTGCATACCTTGTTGGGGTGATGAGGGTCTTCAAAGCCTGGAGGTTGCTTGACATACACATCCTGTTCTAAAAGACCATACAGAAAGGCACATTTGATATCCATTTGAAATACCAGAAAGTTTTTGAAAGCAGCATAGGCAAGAAATATTCTGATTGCTTCAAGCCTGGCCACTGGAGCAAAAACTTCATCATAATCAATGCCTTCTTCCTGTGTGTAACCTTGAGCTACAAGTCTTGCCTTGTTTTTGATCACTATTCCTCTGTCATCCTTCTTGTTTCTGAATACCCATTTGGTGCCAATTGGTTCTTCACCTTCAGGTAGGTCTACCAATTCCCAAACCTTCTGTTTATTGATCTGAAACAATTCCTCTTGCATTGCCTCTACCCAGCTTTCATCTTCCAAAGCATCATTGATCTTTGTGGGTACTTCTTGAGACAGAAATGCAGCATGTAGGCAAATGTTTGCATCAATAGACTTGCTTCTTGTCAACACAGGAGCTGACAAGTCTCCTATAATATTCTCCCTTGGATGATTTTTACTAACTCTTCTATCAGTAAACATTGGAAATTCATGGCTTCTTCCATTGTGAGGAATATTGAGTTGAGGTAGTAACTCAATATTGTTGATTTGTGAAACAGGTTCTGAAACTTCTTGAGAACTGGGGACTGAATCTGAGATTAGATGCTCAAAACTGTACTCATTTGACCCAGCATCAGTTGAATCATTGGATTCATTGTTCTCAAAATTTTCTGAAAAATTGTTTTCCGGTTGAGTGTCAACCGGAGATTCTACTGTCACAGGATCCGTTTGAACTTCAACCGGAAGTTCAACCGGATGAATTTCTGCATCAGCAATAACAATTTCAGAGACTTTCTTTGAATTGTTGGGTGTCACAGGCTTGGTGCTGAGTGATGAAAAGAAGTTAGGTCGCATTTGCAGGCCCTTGGTATTCATCTGCCAGATATTCTTAGCTGATCTCATGTGATTCTGCTTATGTTCCTGTTCCTGTACTGTTGAACTTAATGGCTTCTCAATGGTAAAATTGAAAGCAGAGGTTAGTGCATCTATATCAAATAACCAATCCGGTTGAGATACAAAGTTGTTAAGAGATTTCTCATTAAAAGTCACATTAATGGTTTCCTCAACAATTTTGGTACTTTTATTGTATACTCTGAATGCTTTTGACACACCAGAATATCCAACAAAATATCCCTCATCTGCTTTTTCAGCAAACTTAGGTAACAACCTATTAGTTATCAAGATAGTAACAGGACATCCAAATGATTTGAAAAAGTAAATGTTAGGTTTTCTACCTCTCCAAAGTTCATAAGCAGTTTTATTTTTACCCTTAACAATCAAAGTCCTGTTTTGGACGTAGCAAGCAGTATTTACTGCTTCTGCCCAAAATATCACAGGTAACTTAGAATCTGCCAACATTGCTCTAGCAGCCTCAATTAATGTCCTGTTTCTCCTTTCTGCAACACCATTTTGCTGTGGAGTTCTAGGAGCACTAAATTGTCTAAGAATACCCTTTTCCTCACAAAATGAATTCAAAACATGATTTTTAAATTCAGTGCCATTGTCACTTCTGATTGTCTTAACTTTCAGTTTTGCTTGATTTTCCAAAGATACAATTAGTGTTTTTAACAATTCAGCAGTTTCATCTTTTGTTTTTAAGAAAAACACCCAAGTATATCTTGTAAAATCATCAATGATGACAAAACAGTATGACCTTTTTCCCAAACTCATCACTCTAGTTGGACCAAACAAATCCATATGTAAAAGTTCTAGAGGTTGAGTGATAGAAGACTCAGTTTTTGGCTTGAAGGAGGTCTTGTGTTGCTTACCCTTGAGGCAAGAAACACAGTGCTCAGAACAGTTGAACTGCTTGTTAGGAAGACCCTTAACCAAGCCAAGATTCACTATTCTGTTCATGTTCTTGTAGTTAACATGACATAACCTCCTGTGCCATAAATCAGATTCATCCACAGAGGCTTTGGATATAAAGCATGCAATTCCACTTGCTGGAGTGGCAGCAGATAGATCCAAAATATATAGTCCTTCTCTCCTAGGTGCTCTGAGTAACACAAGTTCCTCAGGGATGTTAACACCAGGTTTTAAGACTATTGCCTCTCTCTCAGTAAACATCAAATTCAAATTTTTTGTCACACATTTGTGAGACACTAAGCAAATTGAAGTTCAATGTATCAACAAAATTTACCTTGTCAAAGGTAAGCTTCCCATTACTAACAGCACCTTGTGCAGTAATGTGTCCTTTTGCACTCCCAAAAGCTACAGGACCTCCGTTTATATTTTTGGGGTTTTCCAATACATGCTTATTTCCTGTCATGTGGCAAGTGCATCCACTATCAACAACCCATAGGCTTTGTTGGCCTTTATTATGCACCTACACACAGAGAAAATTGATTAATTTCTAAAGGGAACCCAAGCCTTTGAGGTCTTGGGCTTGCCAGAAGCATCATAATACTTGTACTCTCTAAGTACTAAAGTATTTTGTATTGGATCCTCATTCAACAGATCATCTTGATCAATGTTCAAGTGTTCAGACTTTTCACTTGTTTGATCTTGCCTGTTTGTTTTGCTAAGCCTTCTCTCAGCAATTTTCCTCTCTCTGTATTCCCTATATTTCTTTTGTTTGTTAGTCAAAACCTTTGGCACCTCATTGTGTGAGATGTAGGTTTGATCAACACTAGTTACTGGTGAGATTCTAGCCTTTGGATTTGAAAATTTGTTTGACTGGCTAGATCTCTCACTGTGAAATGCAACAGTGGCATTTCCACTTGAACTAGAGGGAATTTCCGGTTGAGAGTTGTGCTTGTTTTTCACAAAATTTTCTCTAGAGGTGGTCTTGCCTCTAGATGGGTTTCTCCTTCCTTGACCTTCAAAATGGTCATACTCATCAGTAAACTGAACCCTGGGTCGTTGTTTAGGTGCAGTAACTGATCTCAGTGTTTTGGAGCTTTCCGGTTGAACTTCATTTCCGGTTGAAAATTTTTCCGGTTGAAGTTCAGCCGGAACCCTGTTCGATTTTAAGACTGAAAAACTTCCATTTTTGTTGTTCCCAATTAAAACCTTGTTTGACTCAGTATCAAAATATTTCAAAGTGTTGCTTCTTACAGGTGAAGTTTTTCCTGTAGATCTTTTCTGAGTAAGAACAGTTTTGGGTTTTAACAAATTTTGGGTTTTGCTCAAAGGATTGAATTTGCACATTGCAGCCATGTGCCCTTTTTCACCACAGAAAACACATTCAAACATTTTCCTTTGGTAAGTGTTTGTGTTTTTGGCTGAATCTTCATTTGTGACCTGGTGGTAAGTTATCTTACCCATTTTCTCAGTTTCACTGGGTTTTGGCTGTTCAGGTAGTTTTCCTCCAACTTTTGAGTCTTTGGGCTCATAAATAGTTGGGGGTGGAAAAGCAACTTTTGGTTTTAAAACCTTGGATTGGTCAACAGATGCTGATGTGCTAGCATCTTTGACTTCACATTTCACTAATGGTTCAACAGAATTTGTTTCAGAAGAAGTGCATGTGGTGCTATCAACAGTTAGACTCACACCACACTCCTTCTGAAGTGCTTGGATTGGAGCAATAACAGGTGAATATTCCTTGGGTGGTTCAACATTGTTGTACCCAATACCTGTTTTCCCATGCATTACTCCATTCCAAAGTTTCTCAGCTTTCTTGTTAGCTGTTTGAAATTTGTCACAGGTGAACAAAGCATCTTTTAACTTAATTTCAAGAATGTCATTTTCTGCTTTTGCATCTTTTGTTTCTTGTCTTGAAACAGTTAGTTTGTTCAACAAATCTTCCAATTGTGTTTCCAAAATAGAGTTAGTCAGCTTCAATGCATCAAATTCTTTGTTCAAATTTTCAAGTTTGGTGATGTATGCATTTTCAGTTTTCTTAAAGCAATTTTTCAACTCATTCAGATTAGAAACTTCATCAATTAGATCAGTGTTATGTTTTCTGTACTTTGACACTTGTTCTATGCATGCAGGGCTGCATAGATTTTCCAAAACTTTTTCAGGAATCTCATTTACCTGTTCTGTTGAATCTTCTTTGGCCATCAAAGCATGGTTGATTGGCTCAAACTCAGTGACAAAGTCATCCCATTCATAGCATTCAGTCTGGTTAGCTACAGCTGCCACTACATTTTGATTTCCAAGTGGTTTTGGTTGAGTTGGCTGTTGGTTGCTGTTGCTGTTGATGTGTTGACTGCTGCTGTTGTTGCTTCCATGATTTGATCTCTGTTGGACATTGTTGTTGTTATTCTGTCCATCTCTCCTTGGCTGCTTGCATTCCCTAGCAAAATGACCAAGTTGGTGACAGTTATAACATTTAGCTTTAGATTTATCCAACCCAATTGATGATCCCTTTGACCCTTTATAAGCTCTTCCTGTTCTCTTATAAAACCTTTGGGCTCTTACAGAAACCATAGCTAATTGAGTTAAAATGTCCATTTCCTCTAGATCATCTGCCCCTATGCATTCCAAGTCTTCACGTGTGAATCCTTGAGATGAGTCAGTTGCCACATAGGCAGAGTGAGAGTTGTCAAACAGTGTTGAAGAACTCTCTGAGCATCTAGTTGGCTCATTGAAACTGACTGAGGGAGAGTGATATTGAGAAGAATTTGAGATCTTTTGAAAGTCAGTTGTAACCAAAGCAGTGGTTTGCAACTGTGGTGATGCCTCAGGGAAGTTATTTTGCTTAAGATTAAGCTCCATTTTATAAGCACTAAGGACTCCATGGAGTTCACTTAGTTTAAGCTTTTTGAGGTCCTTGCACTCCCTAATGCTTACTGTGTAAACAGTCCATATTGGAGGTAAGGATCTCAGGAACTTCCTGTTAGCATCAGCCTGTTCTATTGTTACTTCTACCTTTTGCAATTCATCAAGAAGTGAAACAAATCTAAGATACTGGTTGGTCATAGATTCACCAGTTTTGTAAGTGAAGTTTTCATATCTTTGTTTCAGAACATCCTTTTTGTTTTCCTTAACCTCACTAGACCCTTCATACATTTCACTGAGAGCATTCCACAAGCCATTTGCTGTCTTATATCCCTTAAACCCTACCAGTATAGAGTTGGGTAATGCAGCCTGGAGTGTCCAGTAGGCCTTGTGATCATATTCAAGCTCATTGTAATCAGCTTCAACATATTTGTCTAGTGGTTTTGGTATTTGTACTTCGGCATCATCAGCAGATTGAACAGTTGGACTATAAGGACCTATAGTCAACCTGTTCCAAATGCGTCTGTCTAGGCTTCTAACAAAACCTTCCATCCTGAGTTTCCAAGTATCAAAGTCATCAGGAGTGAAAATTGGTGGTTTGTTAGAGCTACCATTTAGTGAACCAAGAGTTAAGTCAGTCATTGTGAAAAACAGTTTGTAAAACAGAAAAAGCTTGTAAAAACTCAAGTGAGCAAGTAAAGTATCAACTTTGAAGCACTAGAAGTCTTCAAAGTGTAGAGCCAAAGCTCTGATACCACTTGTAGGACCGTTGATTACTCAGAGAAATAATCAAAACAAGAACTCTTTACATGCAGATCACAACCATGCGGAATAAAGTTGTATCATACTTGTTTTTACTTAAGCTTTGTTTTTCTTATACTTGTAGTTTGATTGTATTGATTGCATAAACTAGTGAACACAAGATAATAAATTTCTCGGTACTATTTGCATTAACTCAAGTTCAAACTGTTACAAGTGTAAGCACTAAATCTGGTTATTGTGAATGAACTAGCTAACAACTATAAATAGTACTAAGGAGATCAACTACAGCCGTTGATCTCATACGGGCTAATCTAACCGTACATAAAAGTCAAACAATAAACTTACTAAAAGAACATTAGTAAACATACAAAAGAGGAAATGTGCAAAATGCATTTATCTATAAGTAGGAGACAGCTAGGATGTGACTTTGGAAGAATGAAAGTTGTTGCAGGTCTGAATTCTGCAAAAGTAATATTCCTGTACTTTTCCGGTTGAACTCTTTATTCTGTTGGATAAAAGAGTTCACCCGGAAATGTTCTTCCGGTTGAGCTTCCGGTTGACAAAAGCTTCCGCTTGAGCGTTCTTCCGCTTGAACATATCTTCAACCTTGACTCAGAAAACCATTTCCTTACATTTTTACAAAATCATTTTTAAATAACTTTATTTATTAAACAAAGTTAGGGTTTGAATAAAAGACTTTTTATAGAAATTCATTTACATAAAATGTTTCCATTTTTGTATACAATCCAAATGTTTTATACTTTTTTGTCAATTATTCAAAAATATGATATTCTATCATTTTTGAACATAAAATATATCTATGTATATATTTTATCCATTTTATTTCTTTTATAAAATCTAAACAAGTCTTTTAAAATCTTGTCTTTTAGAAATTATATTTTCATAAAATGTGACCATTTTATATAAAAATGATTATGGTGATATTTTTATGGTTTAAATATCCAAGTAATTTATAAAATCACTAATTTTTATATTTTATCCATAAAAATTCATTTAAATGGTTTTATGTTATCATTTTATGTCCAACCTTTTTATAAATTCATCCTAATGTCCAAGATAGTCCATAAGTGTTTTCAACACATTATCTAGTCCATAAATACTTGTCATTAGCAAATATAAATCCATAAACAAGATGATTCACAACATAAGTCACTACTAATAATTCTTATCATTTTATGTCATAACAATAATCAATTCTAGCAACTATAACCTATTAAAACTTATATAATCCATGTAATAACATGAACCATCAAGTGAATATAACCAAATCATCAATTTAGTATATATATAAGTTCATGCATGTCTCTAATCACTATTTAGTCCATGATAGCTTATTATTAGTTAATATTAAACCAATATAAGATGATTAACCACTAAAATTACAATCAATAATTCTAGTAAGTTACAACATATTATCTCATGAATATAACAATACTTTACTAATTGTAACATGATAATATTAACATGCAATTATGCTAGAGTTTATAGTCATCATAAAATCATCCACAAACCCACATTTTCAAACCTTACAACATTACAATAAAAGAAGGAAAATGTTGTTAGGTGGTTTCGGTTATTCGAAAATGTCACGTTTTAATGATTCGTTGTTACAATCGTTAGAAAACCTTTAAGTTTAACCCGGTTCGTTGTCAAGACTCGAGGTATCGTTTAGGACGTTTAAAACGTACGAGAAACGTAAACGAGGCGGTTAAAAGACTCACAACAAGGAGGTTAGGATAACCCGGAAGAAAGGTGGCGGGTGGCGGTTCTCGGTGGAGGACAGCGCACAGCTCCGGTGGCAGCAGTGTGGCGGCAGGAGGAGGGCACAACTACAACAACAAGTGGCGGTTCTTGGTGGTGGTGGTGGCTGTTTGTGCGACCGGAAAAAGAGGAGGAGATGGCGGCCTGTGGTGGTTCCGAGGGGAGGAGAAGGTGGCGGGGGTGGTTGTGTTCGATGGTGGCAGCGGGAGGAAGGTGGTGGGGTGGTTGTTTGGTCACGAAAAAGAGAAGAGGGAGGGGGTGGACTACGGTGGTGGTGGTGTCTTCTGGTTACCCATCGAGAAAAGAAGAAAAACAGGTGGAGGTGGGGGTCTTTGATGGTGGCGGTGGCTAGGGGTAATGGTGGTCATTGCATTAACAAAATGAGGAGGTGAGTGGTTGATGTGGTAGATGGTAGTGAGCTGTGAAGTTCTCGACAACAAGAGAAAAAGAAGGAGGAGAATGAGGTGTGTGGGTTGGAGACTTGGAGTGTGTAAGTGTACAAACTTGGTTGGTGAATGGTATGGTGGAGTCACCTCCTTACTATTAGGGAATCATTGCTTAATAGTAGGAGAGGGTGTGTACAATTTAGTCATCACAAATCACTAACACACTTACTAGTCTAGTTTTTCTTTTATAAAAATTAGATGTGTAGGTGGAAGTTTTTATAAAAACTCGTTGTGAGTTATAAAGAAAAAGTTTATAAGTATAATGAAAGTTTATAAAAAATATAAAGGTTTGAGGTAAGAAAAATATCCTACAACTTTTATAATAAATGTTGTATAAACTTTATACAAGTTCATGACAAATTTTTATAAAAATATAAAAGATGATAATCATTTTATAAAAATTAATACAAGTTTGATGGGTTTAATTTATAAAAATAAACCCATTGGGCCTTGGGCTTTATATTGGGCCAGAACATTTAAAAGGAAATGAAATTGGGCCGCTCCGCCGGTTATGGGCCGTTTGGGCCCAAACGAGGCGCCGGTGTCGAGGCCCGGGCCCGTTGTGTGCCGGATAGGTTTTCGGATTGTCACGATGCTTCGGAATATTAAGTTTGAGTAACGGATCGAAGTTTCGGGCTCGGTTTAATTGTTTTAGGCTTATTGGGCCTATTGGGCCAAGTCGGGCCCAATTGGGTGTTCGGTTGGGGTTAGGCTTAAGTCTTGACAACGATTTCAGTTTGTGACGTTTTTATTTCATAAAAACAATTGTTTAGGTTGATTATAAAAGTTTTTCAGGAATCAGTTATGTTTTTCAGTTTTCGAACGGGTTACGAATAACGTTTTCAGTTGTTCAGTTTGTAAGAGTTTTAAGCTCGACCGTTCATATTGTTTAAAACCGAATAGTTTTAGACGATCGGTCGCTTATCAGTTTGACGTGTCGATTTTATAAACGTTCGACACCAGTTCCGGATAAATATAAAAATAAATTTTATATTTATTTTTCTTGTTATTGAAGTTCCATGATTGACACATGAAATCATTATGTTTTTAACGGGTATACGCTTCTAATACAAACGCGGGATTAGGTTTACGTCATTAGTTAACAGTCAGGCACAGTAATTTGCAGTTTAAACAGAAATCAGATCAGATAAAGCATAATCAATACTTAATTAAAAGTCAAAGTAAATGGTTTGACCTGGATTTTCGGACGAGGTGTCACATTAATATCTTTAAGATTTGTCTTTTCAAAGAAGATCGTCTCATTAAATTCAGGTTGAGAACGAATCTTTTCACTCGAAGTAGCTGATTTCTCATTATCAACTGAAGATGAACCAGAAACAAATATTGGAGCTGGAGGAATCTCAGATTTCTTGCCTTTCTTCTTCTTATGCTTCTTATTTTTCTTTATGTTTTCACAACCTTCTCTTCCTCAGAATTAGATGATGAAAACTTTGAGTAATCAACCTCTTCAATCTTTTCCTTCACTTCTTTGATGTGAGCAGGGGGTGAAGCTATCTTATCAAACATCTTTTCAAAATTTTCATCTTTAGCCAAAAAGCTTGTGAACACTTGAGAATTAGAGACATTGTTCAGCAAGAGATTGGCATCAATCACTTGAATCTTTAAATCAGAAATTTGCTGTTGAGCATCAGCCAATTCCTTCACAGTAGCAATCAAACGCTTTGCAACCTTATGCGTCTTAAATTTCTACATGCGTAGATTTTCCATTCCTTCAAACAATTCTTTCTTCAATTTATCTTCATTGCACTTTTGAATTTCCAAATTTGCAGATTGAACCTTGTTCACACTTACCAGTTCACGCTTCTCATCCAAATATCTCTCCATCACAGCTTGATAGCTTGCAATTTTAGTAGCAGATTCTTCAACATCCTTTGTCAGCAGATCAAGCTTAACTTTGGATTTTTCAAATAAATTTTGAAAATCATTAGCAGCATCCTCTGCTTCATCCTTCCACTTCTTAACTTCATTTACCAACTCATTCCTTTCTTCACATATTTTTGCATTTGCAACTTCAACAGTCTTTTTATCTTGTTTTGAAATCTCTAAAGCTTCATTCAACAACTTGATCTCTTTAATCAAACATTCATTCTTCACACCCAATTCCTTCTCATATTTCTTAGAAATCTCCAGATCTGAATTAATCAATTTTGAATTCCTCAGAAAGCTTTTGAATTTTAGTCAATAACGAAGCATTTTCCTTCAACAAACTCTATAAATTTTCAGCAGATTCATAGGAACTTGGCGTTGAACTTGTATCAGAACTTGTATCTGAATTATAATCTTCTTGATGATCATGAGTGACTATCAAAGCAGATATGTCAAAGTGTTTTCCCCAATCATACACACCATCATTTTGAACTGTTAAAGCTGTTGTCTTGGGTGAATTGCTAGACGATGGTTGAGTAAAACCAGATTTGCTTCCATGAGCTTGTTGACATTCTCTAGCAAAATGTCCAAGCTTCGAACACTTGTAACACTTGATATTAAATTTATCAAAACCCAGTTTGCCACTAAACGCTTGTTTTCCAGTCTTCTTATAATATTGTTGTGACCTTTAAGTTAACATAGCAAGCTGCCATGCCATATCTATAACTCATTCAACTGATCATCATCATGCTCATTCAAATCTTCTTTAATCAATTGTGCTTTCCCAACATCATTTATAATCATTACAAAAGATGAACAAATGAGAGCAGCAACACTCGGTGCAGAACTCAGATTTGGCTTTGCTTTAGCATTCATGCTAGCAGTATTCTCACCATGATATAACTTCAGGATTTTGTAAAGTAGCAGTTGACTTCTTTGAATTTAACATTTCCATTTCCCGAGCATGAAGTCTTCCAATAAGCTCGTGAAATGTCAATGTAGAGTATTCTTTATCATGAGTGAGTAACAAAACATAGTTCTCCCACTTTTCAGGCAACACTTCCATAATCTTTTCCTTCAAATCAGCATCAGTTTTCTCAATTCCAACAACTTTTAACTCACTAATCAGATGTGAAAACCTTAAAACAAGAGCAGTAATGTTCTCATTGTCATAATGTTGAAAATTATCAAATTCTTTATTCAACACTTTCTTCCGACTCTTCTTGTAATCATCATTCCCCTCACATCTTGCTGATAGAGCATCCCACAACTGCTTAGATTTCTTGCAAGTACTAAATTGATGTAGCAACTCAGTGGGTAATGCCATAGTAAGATAACCGAAAGCCTATTTGTTCAAGCTCATATGATTTCCTCTCAGCAATGTCGAAGGTATGAACTTCCTTGAAATCTCCTTGATTAGTCGGGTGTTGATAAAGCTTCTTGATCGGAATCCACAAATCGATATCATTCGTGCTTATGTAAGCAGAAAATCATTGCTTCCAATTCTGATAATCTTCCAACTTCAACAACTTGGGAACTTTCGGACTTGTTCCATTTTCGTTATCAAAGTTCATCATAGTCTGCATCGCATTCTGCATCGCGGCAAAAGCTTGAAATTCCGACATTGTTGAAAAGTTTGAATTTTGTATGTCCGAACCCTTTCCGAACCTAACCCTGTGATCCGAACCTGTTCCAAACACTCTCCGAACCTCAAATAGTGCCGAACTTCAAATGAACTTTAACTATGCCGAACTATACCCGAATCCGTCCAAACTTGTACCGAACCTTCCCCGAACTCTATCCGAATACAAGATAACCCGAACCTTGACCGAAATAGATATGTATCCGAACCTCGCCGAACACAGACCAAACTCTGGACGAACTATGTCCGAACGCTGTCCGAACTGGGACTTCGAAGCAGTTAGTCCGAACGTGAACAGTTTGTCCGAACTTCACCATTTTCGTTCCAAAATTTCGATTTTGGACTGATTTTGACGAGATTTGCAGCCGTGGACCAGAAAAAATGATGAGAAATGATTTAGGAGCAGAATTTTCACAAAAGACTCAATCAAAGTGATCAAAAATTTGTTAAAAACACTCAAATATCACCAAAAACTACTCATTTCGTGTCAAAAATTCCCAAAATAGCAACCACAGATCAGTAGAATGAACCAGAAAGCTCTGATACCACTTGAAAAGTCGTGAGCATTGGATCGTCTACTCAATCTAGCTATTCGGAATACAAAACGAGTAATTAAGAGTTGTTTTATTGATTAAAGAACAATTACAACTCAGAACACTAAGAACAAAGACACAAAGAATAACACCACAGAAACACACACTTAAGATCAGTTCTGCTGCACACTACTATACACTTGTACCTAAAACAAAGAACAAGATCACTATATATAGCTGCTGGCCAAGCTCCTAGCGAACCTGGAGTTCGGCTTGTCCGAACCTCAGGTTCGGACTAGGTTCGGCAGAAGCAACTTAGTCTTGAACTTGAACTTATCTTGAATCGATTCGATACTTCACATGACGCACATATCAGGTATTAACAATAAACTTTGATATATAACGATTACATTAATAACAAACTCTTCGGGATTCCCGGGATCTCATTCTCTAACTAATTTGACCGTTAAACCACTATGCGTCCACTTGGTCCACGCCTTTCAACAGCTAGAGCGATTCTTCAGGAGGTAGTTGGTCGTTCAAAGTTACCTTCAAACAATTAAACACGAGGCAAAATAGGGATTAGCGAATAATAACATGTAACACCCCCAATTTCCACTAACGGAGTATAACCGTGTGGGGGTGTGATCCAGACCAGGATCCAAGTCTTTAGTTACAACCAAGCCATAGTTAAAGGGGGTAAACCGGTCATGAATTACATTTAATAAATCAGAGTTTACATTTCACAAAAATCAGCGGAAGCATTAAAAGTTTACAAGGTTATTGTTTAGTAAAAGAAATTACTAAAGTATCTGAAATACAATTTTTAAAAGGGTTTCGTAAAGAACAAGCATTGCCCACGCCCGTGCCATCCATGATCCTCCAAGCAACCTGAAAAGCATTCAATAATCAAGTGTCAGCAAAAGCTGGTGAGTTCACAATGGCAGTCTACACTCACCTGTGTAGACCAAAAATGCATACGAATAACGAAAGACTAATTCGTAAATTACAAGTAATATCCATATCGTTAGGTAGCTAACCTATGCTTATGTTCACCTGAATGTTCGCGACCGAAGCTGAAAATGTAATTGATAGGTATTTACTTATGTGATTTGCCTTCCCGCGTCATCCCAGATCACGGAGTCCTAGGCTAACATTGATCTCAGTACGACCGCCAGTCGGGAGGGTGCATCCCGTGCACCACTGAGCGGGGGTGTCAATCCACAGTAGTACTACTCAACATTACCTTGCTATTTCTATATTAACGGCCCGAGAAAGTAAGGACTTTTTGTAATTAAAAACGCAATTCAGTGAATCATGTGATATGTGCAGGATATTCATAAAACAGACAAAAATACCTTTGTCTAAGCATTGATATCCCTTAACGGATGCAACTAGAAGGAGTAGTGAAACTCACGTTAGGGTGCACTGGTACACGGCACTTGACTTTAAAGATTGGCTATGAATGACCTATTTTGGGTAAATATGGTCTAACCGAATTAGAGGTTGTCTATAAGACGAATAGTAACACATAAGAATCTAAACATGTTTCATGCGATCATACAAGTCACATAATTCACATACGAGTCCCAATTTGGGAGAAAATCAAGAAATTGCAACTTAAGTCAAAGTTGACCCACAAAGTCAAACTTTAAGCATTTAACTAGTGACATAGCTAAAATCCACAATACTTGGAATATAATCTTTAAATTTTACAGGCATATACTACATATAAATTAGGACTTGTTGCAAAAATAATCAAGTAAAAAGGTTAAGAAATGAGAAAGTTATGCGTGTTGGAAGTTGGAAAAATCAACATTATTGTCTTTGACACACCATTTGGTGGCATGCCTAATTTACTCCATACTTGGAGTTAGGTTCTAAAATTTTACAGGCAGGAACTAATCAACATTTAGGGAATGTTTAAAAAAGAATCAACTTAAAAGGTTAAGTAACGAGAAAGTTATGCGCATCGGAAGTTGGAAATTTTCAACTTTTTGCAAAATAGTCAAAGTAGGTTTAAAATTTCCATAACTCATTCAAAACTTAAAGTTTAGGTACCAAACCTTCCAGATCTTACTTTTAATATATAAACCTCATTTTCATTTAACAAACCCCTCATTATATTAAGGTTATCATGCCCGACCAAAATGTAAAGTCTACTTTTCACAGAAAAACACAGCCCTGCACACTTAACTTGCAGCAGCGTTTTGGATGACCAAACGGAGGTTTTAGAAAGTGTGCGAGTAGCCGTTGTAAAGCTAAGACATCCTACTTTACTAGGGAAAAAGAATCAATCAGTTTCGAGCAAATTTGAGTAAGTAATGGCTGCTGCAAGTTGACCCAAAATTCTGGTCAAAGCTGTTAGAAAATTCAAGTTTGCAAAAGTCTAGGATTTCACTTCTATGCTAACATTTGATCAATTAAACACCTACTAACAATTTTATAATCATGCTAGCATGTGATTTCTGGTCCTAACATGTTCCTGTCATAATCATATCAAAATCTCATCATGTATCTAGCATTTAAGCACATTGCATCCAAACTCATAACCAAACACCCACCAATCATTTTGAACACCAAGAACACATTTTAACCCTCAATTTCCAGGTCCAACCCCCCCCCCCCCCCCACAAATCTGTCCCAATTCATGAACCAACATATCTTGAGCTAAAACAAGTTTCTTGAGCATACCCACAACACATTTAGCACAAAAACACAAAATAACACACATGCAACTTCAATTTTCGGATTTCAAAAGTTAGGGCTTACAAATTGGGGGAAGAAATTGCAGGTTAGAGATGGAGAGGAGAAGAAGGAGCTCCCTTGAGACTTGTAGATGCTTGAGACTCTTGAATTCTACTTCCTTGTTGCTCGATTCTTCCAAAATCGCAAGTGAGTTTGTGTGTGGGTGTAGAACCGTAGCAAGAAGAGAGAGGGGGGGGGGGGGGGAGATTGAGATCGTGAAAATGAAAAGGAAGAGGGAGGAGGAAGTTTTTGTTAAGGGTAATTTACAAAAATGGTCCCTCAAGTTTTTATTTTAACACATTAAGCATAAAAACTCATTTAAGTGGGTTTTTACTAAAACTTGAAAGGTAAAACCTTAAAAATGTTTTCTAAGTGATTTTAACTCATTTAACATGAACTGTTTAGTCGGGATACATAAATTTACCATTTTCATAAAAAGTCCAAATTTACACACAAAGCCCGGTTCCGCGTAAAAATGCAAATCTTCACAACTAACACATAAGGTCATGAAATAAGTTCACAAAACAAGTTACTAAAATTAATTAGCAAGTAAACACAAATAAATATAAAATTATTCAAATAACGGGTCTCGGGTTTACTAACGGCAGTAACGGAACTAACGGAAAAGTTAACAGGTTTAACTTGGGAAGTTGCAGTTGTTACAGCCTCCCCATGTTAAGATAATGTCCAATGTGTTCGGGCCAATTAAATGGGATGAAGGAGAATGGAAACAAGAAAATTTCTCGTAGTGCTAATTGTTTCACGACTCGTTATGAGAGAATCCAATTTACGGTATATGATAAAAAAAACATCGAATGAACATTTCGCATGATCATATGAAGAGTGATTTTCTATAACAAGCGTTTCCATAAGTGAGTTCAATTGCATCGCATGGTTAGGTTTAACGAGTGTCACGATGACACCATATTCGAAATCGAAGTATTTAATATGACGAAGTGACCATATGTCCGAGTAGTCTTCAGCTATGGTATCCAATAAGATAACAGAAAGTATTGTGTCAAATGACCCGGTAGAGGTAAGAAGTGCTGCAAAAAGGTTCGAATGTTAACGTATCTGGAGGGTGGGTATGCATCCTTGAATTTGGCTAAGATCGGGTGGTTCTTACAGTTCGCAGAAAAAGGCATAGGCAGGTGACGTTGCAAGGTATCGTAGTACCAATAGCATAGCGGGTAAGCATAGTAATCTCATAAAGAAGTGCGGTAATTTCATAAAGAGGTGCTCTACTTCACCAAGTCGGTGACAATTTAGGGGCACGCGAGGTTAACAAGTCGTGGTATGTCAGAAATGCGATAACTAGAGGACCAATTGAAATATTTCACCAATTTCCATGGTGAACCAAGACGAGTACGGATCTGGGACGAGTAAACATTGATAAGAGTCTTGAAAAAAGTCACATGATTGCTTAGAAAGAACATTTTATTTGTCTTTTGTAATGCAAACTTTGAGTTGTTAAAACGTTGTTGTTCATCTGGGTCATAACCTAAATTTGACCCTTAGTAGAAAATTTATATCAGGATGTTTACTCTCAATCTACAGGGTTGGAAAACAATTATTTTTATTTGATTAAACTGTGTATGTCCCCTCTAGTGAAAATGTGCATGAGGGACATGGAAAATCACAACGGAAATGACATAGATTTTTCTTTATTGTGGGCACTGTTCCATTAAACGAAGCTTCTCAAAATAAGATTTTTGGGTCTATGATTTCAAGGTAAATATGTGGTTCAGCACTGATCCACCTTCCACATGCCGATAGTGCTTATGTATAGGGTGTACCGCAGCTAACCCACCACACTACCAGAACGTTGAGAGTGTACCAGTTTTCTTGCCATTCCTGGGTTTTTTTGACAAATCTTGTTAGATAATATACTTAAAAATAAGATATCTTATGTTTTTCCCCAATGCTTTTGGGTTGAAGGGGTGTGAAAGATTTGAAACCATGCAATCATGTGAAAACTTTGAATTTTACAACAGAAAGGTTTTCGGTAGGTGGGGTCTTCATCTATGGTGAGGATTATTAAGAGTTTAGCGGACGCAACGTGAATACGATTTGTGTTTCCGAAGTGGATTCAAAAGATAAGGTAGTCTTTCACGTTTAGGTTTAAAATGAGGTTTGCTAACATCGGATATATCGTTACGCATATTACCCTCCGGTAAGGATCCAAAATAAGGGTGACGTTCTAATGACCGAAAGTTTCTTTGTAGAAGCATAAATAATATCAAGTATGGGAATACAGACTCAGGATGAAAGGCGAGGTAGCTAGTGTAGGGTAGTTGCAACTGGTCGATCCAGTACCATTGATACGAGTCTGGAGAAAAACGATTTGGGTTGACCGATATCAATGCAATTGTGTCGACGGTGGCACCATACAGAAGAATCGAACACCAGCTTATATTGGCCCTCAAGAGTAAGTAAAAGTGCAAACGTGTAGTAAGAGTAGGTTTCCGAAATACCAAGTGCCGACGACTTCAAAATACTAGATGACTTTCAATGAATGTAAATACGAGTTGTAGGTAAGGTTTCGCGGGGTCTAATGCGTATCGAAAAGCCGTATATACGATAAATTCAAACGTGTCTTCATCAAATCTGGAGTCAATCTACTTCCTTACGCGTGTCTCAAAAGTTCGGGTCAATCATTCGACTAGTTATGAAGCAGAGGGTTACCAATGAAAGTTTTTCTAGAAAAGAAGGAATGAGGACAATGGGTAGCAACGTATGATGTTGTGGAACTTTCCTAGCCTACTGCTGCCTAGTGCTGGTTGTCACTGTTTGTTGTACGGGAGCTTCTGACAATGAGGTGCATGGGAGTGTCATTGATGAGGTTAACTAGCCGCGATGGCTCAAGGCTTGAAGATGAAGCAGATCGTACAGTTCAGCGACGAATCGAGTGTTTGAAGATTAAGCAGATCGTACGGGTTCGAGAAGTAACCTACATCGCTCCGTTGGGTGAAACTGTATTTGTAGTGAGGTATAAAGTGTTAAAAAATCGTGATGAGATTACTAGTCAAGAGAGAAGAACTTCACAAGATTTTCCTGCCGAAAGGTTGGTTCCAATGGTTGAGGTGTAATTGTCTATTGAAGAGGTCTGGGTTTCCATCAGATTAGAGTTCATGGAGTTCATTGTATAATTGAGAGAGCTTGAAAGAGAGTTATAGCAGTTAACGTCATAGGAGTAGAGTTAGGATTGCGGATAAATTAGAATCAGTGAAGAGTTTAACCACGTCTCGCTCGCAGCGAGGGAAGATCTTTATCGTCGGATGGTGTGAGTGATGGGATGTCACACCAGGGTTATCATTTGCACAAGCAATTTTAAAGGATTTTGATAGGCTGGTAATCATATATAGGAGAAATGAGAATAGGTGTGATAGCGAAATAAATATATTTGAGAACCATAAGCTTGAAAATTGAGGTCACGAGAGTTTTGAAATGAAAGGTCGTATTCCTTACAACTGATGGTTTGCCGAGTAGGATTTCCACAGGGCTTCCATACACTGTAAATTACATTTACGTGTGCACCCGTAACGGTAATTTACCTTGTATGGTCACGCTGGTTCCTCTTACTTTAGGTACCAGGTTCGGTGGGGTAGTATGTGGTTTTCAAGGGGGTAAAATATCAAGAATGTGGTTATTAAATCAAAGGTAACTGACTGGGATTTTCCAAGGAGGCAAGTTCTGAGAATAACAGCTGATCTAACTTAAAAGTTTATCGTAGGTACAATTTGGTAAGCAAGTGGTTCGATAGGAGTATGGGTAGGGCATGCTACAATGCCCCTAACTTAATCTTAAAGATATAGAGTAGTTATTGTCCAACTCGATCACGCATCCATTATGCACACACATGTTTATATATATATACAGAGAGAATGTCATATTATTCTTAATCATCACATGCCTGATTTTTTTATGTTACAAAAGTCACATTCACACTGAATTATCACACAACAACTATGCAATTTAAAATGTGAGGTCTAAACTGACCAAGGAAAAAGGGTGTCAACATTTTAGGGTAACAAATGCAGTTACAAGTATCCTGTGAGGAATCATCTGATTCTATACAGTGCTGCCCTATACTACAAGGCTAAACATCGTTCTTTACCAGCGCACTACGATAAAGGTGCTCTCAGTGTGTGTTAATGGGTGTCCTACCCGAATAGAATCTACTACGACTCCTATTTATGTTATAAGAGAGTACGATCAGTTAAGCTGAGGATATGTTAGATCATTGTCTTAGAGTCTAGATTATCATGATCTAGGCCTAAAGGTAAACCTACCCAGGTCATTCAAAACAAACAATGTTGTTAAGGGTTAAACAAGTCCGTAAAGATATCAGGATCCTAAACAATAGGTCTTGCCCTATTCATGAAGCTAGTTCATAACTACAAGCACTTACGATTAATCATTCAAGTTTGTTGATGTAACCAAGTAAAAAGGATGGTGAATACATGCTTAAAAGGAAACCCTCTCTGATTGCATCCTAGGTGGGTCTTACCCCAATAGGGTTCTTGAAGGTCCTGTATATACTACGCAGAGGGCAATGTGCATTCTAACATGTGGTACAAACAATTGCTACACCAATTTGTAAATTCTTCCAAGTTTCCCATTGAAGTTCGCTAAGCACAAATTAAGTCCGCTAAAATTTGCTGAAGTTCGCTAAGAACAACTTAAGTTCGCTAAGCACCATTCAAGTTCGCTAAGAATGGGATGAAGTTTGCTAATCACTTAAAAAGTTCACTAAACGCATAACAAGTCCGCTAAGAAGTCCGCTAAGAAGCCAACAAGTTCGCTAAGGGCATCATCAAGTTCGCTAAGGCCAACTAGTTCTCTAAGAACATGGTTAAGTTCGCTAAGAACTAAGGTTCAAGTTCGCTAACAGAATTCCGCTAAGAAGGATTTAAGTTCGCTAAGAACAACATCAAGTTCGCTAAGCACAGGGACCAAGTACGCTAACATCAAGTCCGCTAGGAACAATTCTAGTTCGCTAAGTACAATATGAAGTTCGCTAAACAAGTACACTAACCCCATACTTAGAAAAAATTTCTAACTCAGAAATTTCTAAGCCTCGGGAAAGAAAAATTTCTACCCTAAATTTCAAATTTCTATACTGACACAAGATAGGAATTCTAAATGAGGATCATCTTTGTGGCGACCCTAAAACTTTTGCTTTCTTTCCCCAGCAACGACGACAGCTGAGGCTGCGAACGCTATGACACAAGAATAATTTTTGGGACGAAAATTCCAATTACAAGGGGATGATGTGACATCCGAGAATTTCAAGGTTTACTTCCGTTAGACAATCTCCGTTAGTTACGTTATAAGTATTAACTTAGTAACTAATACTTAACTAGGCCGAATACGTCCACGTCCTTTGGTTGATCACCGAACCCGTCCATATGTGTTTATTTATTGAATTGTCTCTATGAGGAAGTATGTGCAACATGTTTGTTGATTAATTGTGTAATTGTGTGAAATTCATGAACCGTGCTTATCTTGCTTAGAATGTAAATTAGTCACTTTTGGGTTCCAGCGAAACTACCGGGCGAAACTATAGTGTCGCCCGGCTAGCCTAACCTTTGACTCACAGGGTCAGTTTCGCTTGGCCAGCGAAACTAGCCAGCGAAACTAGCCCCTGATATATAATATCTTAATGAACCCTAGTTTCTCCATTTGCCTCCTTTACACAAAAACACACACACACACTCCATCTTTCTCCTGGAAATCTGGTCAATCGAGATCTCAGCCCCGAACCATCATCCATCAAGCTTGGAGATCGAACCGTGAGTCCCAAAAACCACCATTTTTATGTTTTCTATGTGTTTTACTTAAAAAGCATGACCAAACCTCCATGGAATCACTTGATCTTCTGATATGTTGCTTAGGATTGCTAGATCTGTTATAAAGTCAGTAACTTTACGTGTGAAATCCATCCATGTTGAAGATTTATGCTAGATTAGGTCATTTTAGGTTAAAATGTGTTTTTGGTGATTTGATGATGAAAATGCATGTTTAAGGTGTTAAAGCTTACTGATTTATGTTGGTAAATGGTTATGTATGCTAGATAATGAATTTCATGTAATATGGAAGCTGTTAGATTGATTTTTAGGCTGATCCGTAGGTTTTTCGCGACCAGCGAAACTGTGAAGTTCTCTGGGCGAAACTGTATAGCGAAATTATGTACATCTCCTTCAGGCGACACTATACAGCGAAACTATAGTGTCGCCGGGTAAACCAACCAGACCTGTTCGGACGAAACTACCGAGCAAAATTCCCTGAACGAAAGTTCAAACCAGTTTCGGGCGAAACTAGGCTAGCGAAACTGTGCCAACAGTTTCAAGCGAAACTAGCCTAGCGAAACTGTGTCATCGGGTATTGCCTAGCGAAAGTGCTGCCCGTGCACACAGCGAAACTGCCTAGCGAAACTGCTAGCGAAATTGTGACCAGAATCCAAACTTGTGCAATTTATTTGAATGTTATGCCATGATGATGCATGCTTTGATTTCTGATGTATATGAACCCTTGTTTATGATCAACCATCGGTGTCGTGTGTCGGTATGTCGAGTCGTAGTTCCAACGTGCTATGTTATGGGCCATAGTGACGTTAAGTAAAGATGAGACACAAAACTAATACTTAAGACCTAAACGTGTTCATAGGTCTTCGTTAATCAAACTTGGATTATATAGCACGTGTAGCAGTGCAACCCAAGGTGAGTGTCACTAACCCGATTACCGTAAACCCGTTTGGGTCACACCGAATAACTAAATGAAAAACAATGCGGACAACTTCGAGAGTGCTATGCACCTCCCTGATGAACTTGAAAACTTGGAGTGCTCGGCACCCACTTGATGAACTTGAAGTGCTTTATGGGAAGCACTTGTGAATTACTTAAACAACTATTTCTGAAACGAAACTGAAAACACTTTTGAGATTCATGAGAATCCGGTAAACCTTTTTAATATGGCTAGCGTAGGTTAAAGTCTAAACCACATGATATCACATGATTTCTAAGGATGCCTTGAAACTTAAAAGTCCTCAACTAAATTGTACCATTAATTGTAAAGCGAGGGGATGTTGGGTAGATCTACTGGAGTTTGACAAACTCCGCCCCGTGGCACGGGGAGTGCATGGAGGTACAATATCAGCCTATCTGACCGTGATCCCGAAAGGACACGGGGGAGGCAAATCCGCGATGACGTAGGTCCGCAGAACCTGATGGCACGGCCACTACAATAATTTATGGTCAGCTTTGGTACAAACTTCCTTAGTGCATGGAACAACGGATTAGCTACCCGCGATATCGGTTGAGCACTTTAACTATACAAAACTAGTACATACCCGATAATGTAGGTTACGGACAATACTTTTACTAAACCACAATAATATGATTTTGGATATCACTAAGCATTGCTTTTCACAAATGAATATTTCATAAGTATATGTTGACTCGATTATGATTATGAGATCGGGCCAATGCGTGACATGCCCACTGTGAACTCACCAACCGTTAGGTTGACACTTGCGTGGTTTAAACTTTTGCAGATCGCTGAAGAGTATGCGGAGCAGGTTGACATGGCACAAGAAGATGTTATTTTTATTTAAACTAAACTTGGGAATTTAAAACAATGTTTATGTAAAGCACGTGGTTAGTGCTAAGGATAATGTTTTCCGCTGCGTACTGTTAAACTGTTTTTATTATTAATGTTTGGACTTTACTCTGATTCGTTTAGTATTTGTAACTAATGGTTGTGGTCCTGGTCTGGTCGCACCCCTTAACGGTATAAACTCCGTTAGTGGTTAATTTGGGGGTGTGACAGATTGGTATCAGAGCCATAAGTTGCAGAGAACTGGAATCAATTTTGAAAACGATTTGGAAACTGCAACTTGAAAACCTTAGTTACAAACGGACAAACAAATTTCCAAAACAAAATTTTTACGTGCCAACCTGGGATACTCGCTCTGCTGTGTAAGTAAAAGCTTAGTACGTATGTATATATATATAGATATAAATATATATATATAGACCGTGTCTAGGAAGTCTAACGGAAAACCTTAGGAAAATTTTCACACACGAATACGAAACGCGAACGCTAATGCGTGCACTATGCCGGGGGAAAGCGACAACGAAACGATGCTACGCGTTACGTCCTGATTTCTACTACGATGACTACGCCGACGGTGACTTTTATGGGAAAGCCGACTTTCGACGATAGCTACTTACGACTTACAACGTTCCTCGACGACGCCTCCATTTTGCACAAAAATTTTCTGGACTAATAGTGGGATGACGGGAATTGTTAATATACATATTATGGGATATGTATAAAGTATAGCTGTGACTGAACACTGGCTACTTTAACTGTTCAGCAAAATGTCTGGAAGGGCTGGAAGAAACAACATTAACTTGACACCCGCGCAACTGCAAGCGATGATTAACGAACATGTGCAAGCTGCCGTGGCAGCCGTCCAAGCTACAATTGCCGCGCATGGTAATTATTATGCCGGTTGAGGCACAAAGCGATTATATTTTGAATTGTTTAAAACCCGAACTATTTATTGCCTCAGGAAACCAGCATCACTGTACGTTTAAGTCTTTCATGGACTGTAAGCCGATGACGTTCTCCGGCGAGGAAGGAGCAGTGGGACTCCTTAGATGGATCGAGAAGTCTGAAAAGGTTTTCTCCATGTGTAATTGCCCGGCTGAAAACAAAGTGAAGTTTGCGACTGGCACCTTTGAAGGAGCTGCTCTTACCTGGTGGAACGCCGAAATCCAGATGATTGGGATTGATGCGGCTAATAACATGCAATGGGAAGCGTTTAAGGAACTGATTATGGAGGAGTACTGTCCCCGCGATCAAGTGAAGAAGCTAGAGGGTGAATTCTTGAATCTGAAGATGACTGGGTCTGAAATCGAACAGTATACTGCGCGTTACCATGAGTACGCGGTACTATGCCCCACAATGGTGGATGCTGAGTTCAAACGCATCGAGCGTTATCTGGAGGGCCTCGCGCCTCAAATCAAAGGACTAGTGACTGCCAGCAACCCCGCAACCGTGCAGCAAGCCATCCGTTTGGCTCACAAACTTACTGATCAGGAGGTGGAGAAGGGTACACTTCCTGCAAAAGCCACAGAGAAGACTGCCTTAAGTGGCAAGAGAAAAGCTGATGATGAAGCTCCTGAGAACTCAATGAACAATCAGAGTGTCGGAAACAGCACTGGGAGGTCTTATAATTCCCAAGGTCAAAGTAAGAGGTCCGGAAACAACAGTGGAAACAACCGCCAGGGCGGAAATGGTCAAAGCAACTACAGGGGTAACCTGCCTCTGTGCAACAAGTGTGGGAAACATCATGCTGGTGTTTGTAGAAAGAACCTGAGCTGTGAAAGGTGTGGAAAGAAAGGCCACGAAGCAAAAGACTGTTGGGCAACTCTATCTGAGCAACAAAACCGCCAAAGGCAAAACAACAACAACAACAACAATCATGGCAACAACTATGGGAACAACCGTAACGGGCAAGGAAACAATCAGAACAACAATGGTGGAGCCCGTGGCTGTTTTGAATGTGGTGCTCAAGGCCACATTAAGAGGGACTGCCCGCAGCTGAGAAGACAGGGTAATGGTAATCAAGGAAATAACGGTGGGAATGGTAATGGTGGAGGAAATGGTAACGGGAATGGCAACGGGAATGGTGGAAATGGCAGGGGAAGAGCTTTTCTCATGGGTCAAGGTGAAGCTCGCAACGATGCCAACGTGATTAACGGTAAATTCATCCTTAACGGTTTCTTTGCTACTGTATTGTTTGATTCTGGTGCTGAGAAAAGTTTTATTTCCACTAAATTTGCTAAGTTGATTAATGCTAAACCGGTTGCCTTAGACGCTAAATATGTGGTAGAACTAGCAAATGGTAAACTCCATGATACAACTCAGATAGTTAAGGGCTGTAAGTTAGAACTAGTTGGCCATATGTTAGGAATCGATCTTATGCCTTTCCCGATTGGTAGTTTTGATGTTATAGTAGGAATGGATTGGTTATCCGAAAACCGAGCTGAAATTTTATGTCAAGAGAAAGTGGTTCGAATTCCACTCAAGGACGGTGAACTGTTAACGGTTCAAGGTGAAAAAGGTGGAGCAGTCACTGGTATTATCTCGTTCCTCAAAGCTCAAAAGTGCCTTCGTAAAGGTCACTTCGCGATTCTTGCCAACGTCACCGATTCGACACTTCCCGAACGTAGAATCGACGACTACCCGATAGTCCGCGACTTCCAAGATGTATTTCCTGATGATCTGCCTGGTTTGCCTCCATTTCGACAAGTCGAGTTTGGAATCGATTTAACTCCTGGAGCCGCTCCGATTGCACGCGCACCTTATCGTTTGGCAGTAAGTGAACTCAACGAACTCTCCTCACAACTTCAAGAGCTACTCGACAAAGGGTTTATTCGTCCAAGTTCGTCTCCATGGGGAGCACCGGTATTATTTGTTAAGAAGAAGGATGGAACGTTCCGAATGTGTATCGACTACCGAGAGCTCAACAAGGTTACAATTAAGAATCGGTATCCACTTCCTCGAATCGACGACCTCTTCGATCAACTACAAGGTTCGAGCTACTTTTCAAAGATTGATCTACGGTCTGGATATCACCAGCTTCGTGTTCGCGATGAGGATGTCCCCAAGACTGCTTTCAGAACTCGGTATGGTCACTACGAATTCCTGGTTATGCCGTTTGGGCTAACCAATGCACCGGCCGTATTTATGGATCTGATGAATCGAGTGTGCAAGCCGTACCTCGATAAGTTTGTGATAGTTTTCATCGATGATATTTTGATCTACTCCAAGACAAAGGAGGAACACGAGGAGCACCTGCGACTTATCTTGGAATTGCTCCGCAAGGAACAGCTTTACGCCAAGTTTTCGAAATGCGATTTTTGGATTCGCGAAGTCCAGTTTCTTGGACACATTGTTGATCAGAATGGAATTCATGTCGACCCAGCTAAAGTGGAAGCTATCAAGAATTGGCCTACCCCAAGAGCGCCGACCGAAATCCGACAATTTTTGGGACTTGCCGGATACTATCGAAGATTCATCAAGGGTTTCTCGCAGTTGGCTCAACCCTTAACGGCTTTAACGCACAAAGGAGTGCAATACAGATGGGGTGAAAAAGAAGAACGCGCGTTTCAAACTCTTAAAGACATGCTATGTTCAGCTCCAATTCTCGCGTTACCCGATGGGATTGACGACTTTGTGGTTTACTGTGATGCATCAATCCAAGGACTCGGTTGTGTGTTGATGCAACGGGACAGAGTGATTGCCTATGGGTCCAGGCAACTGAAGGACACTGAGAAGAATTATACAACGCATGATTTGGAAATGGGAGCCGTTGTTCATGCACTCAAGATTTGGAGACATTACCTCTACGGAACAAAGTGCACAATATTTACCGACCACAAAAGCTTACAGCACATCTTTGATCAGAAGGATCTCAACATGCGACAACGACGATGGGTCGAGCTACTGAATGATTATGACTTAGCAATCAAATATCATCCGGGAAAAGCCAATGTTGTGGCTGATGCCTTAAGTCGAAAAGAGTATGAAAAGCCTCGACGGGTACGAGCGCTGCAACTTACCATTCACACGGGATTACCGGATCGGATCCGCGATGCCCAACAAGAAGCTCTAAAGGAAGAAAACTTCGCAGCTGAAGCACTGCGTGGTGTAGACGGTAACTCTGAAGTTAGGTCCGACGGACTCAGGTATTATAATGACAGAATTTGGGTTCCTTTACTTGGAAATCTCCGTGAGCTCGTGATGGACGAGGCTCACAAATCAAGGTATTCGGTGCACCCTGGATCGGATAAAATGTACCAAGATTTGAAAAACTTGTATTGGTGGCCGAATATGAAAGCCGACATCGCGCGATATGTGGCTAAGTGTTTAACGTGCTCAAGGGTTAAGATCGAGTACCAAAAGCCTTCTGGGCTATTACAGCAACCAAAGATCCCAGAATGGAAATGGGAGGACATCTCAATGGATTTTGTAACGGGATTACCTTATCGATCGAATCGACCAGATGCGATTTGGGTTATCATTGATCGATTAACCAAATCTGCACATTTTATCCCGATGAACGAAAACGACAATATGGATAAGTTGACAAAGCTATACATTGACCGAATTGTGGCACGTCATGGAGTGCCTAAGACCATTATCTAAGATCGAGATCCCCGATTTACTTCTCGACTATGGCAATCTATGCAAGAAGCACTGGGAACTAGACTGGATATGAGTACAGCTTATCACCCGCAGACCGATGGTCAGACGGAAAGAACTATTCAGACTTTAGAAGACATGCTCCGAGCTTGCGTTCTCGACTTCGGTAAAGACTGGGAGGCTCACCTTCCGTTGGTGGAGTTCTCCTACAACAACAGCTATCATTCGAGCATCGGGGCAGCACCTTTTGAAGCTCTTTATGGCAGAAAATGCAGATCGCCCGTGTGTTGGGCTGAAACGGGTGATAAAGGACTCACTGGACCGGAGATTATTCATGATACCACAGAACGAATTATACAAATCAGAAAACGGATAGCCGCAGCACGTGACAGACAAAAGAGCTATGCCGACAAACGCCGTAAGCCTTTGAAATTCGAAGTAGGCGACAAGGTACTGTTGAAGGTATCTCCCTGGAAAGGTGTGATACGCTTCGGAAAGCGTGGGAAGTTGAATCCCCGCTATATTGGTCCTTTTGAAATCATCGGGGAAGTAGGCCCGGTGGCCTACCGTTTACGACTCCCTGCCGAACTCGATGGAGTCCACAACGTGTTTCACGTCTCGAATCTGAAGAAATGCCTGGCCGAAGACATCGAAATAATTCCTTTGGAGGAATTGGAAATTGATGAACATTTGAGATTTATTGAGCAACCGGTAGAAATCATGGGACGCGAGGAGAAAGCCCTCAAACGTAGCAAGATTCCGATCGTCAAGGTTCGATGGAACTCAAAGCGTGGACCTGAATATACTTGGGAACGAGAGGATCAAATGAAGAAAAAGTATCCTCACTTGTTCGAGCGACCGTCCACAGAAACTCAAGGTATGATTTAATTTTGGGGACCAAAATTCCTTTAACAGGAGGAGGATGTGGCGACCCTAAAACTTTTGCTTTCTTTCCCCAGCAACGACGACAGCTGAGGCTGCGAACGCTATGACACAAGAATAATTTTCGGGACGAAAATTCCAATTACAAGGGGATGATGTGACATCCGAGAATTTCAAGGTTTACTTCCGTTAGACAATCTCCGTTAGCTACGTTATAAGTATTAACTTAGTAACTAATACTTAACTAGGCCGAATACGTCCACGTCCTTTGGTTGATCACCGAACCCGTCCATATGTGTTTATTTATTGAATTGTCTCTATGAGGAAGTATGTGCAACATGTTTGTTGATTAATTGTGTAATTGTGTGAAATTCATGAACCGTGCTTATCTTGCTTAGAATGTAAATTAGTCACTTTTGGGTTCCAGCGAAACTACCGGGCGAAACTATAGTGTCACCCGGCTAGCCTAACCTTTGACTCACAGGGTCAGTTTCGCTTGGCCAGCGAAACTAGCCAGCGAAACTAGCCCCTGATATATAATATCTTAATGAACCCTAGTTTCTCCATTTGCCTCCTTTACACAAAAACACACACACACACTCCATCTTTCTCCTGGAAATCCGGTCAATCGAGATCTCAGCCCCGAACCATCATCCATCAAGCTTGGAGATCGAACCGTGAGTCCCAAAAACCACCATTTTTATGTTTTCTATGTGTTTTACTTAAAAAGCATGACCAAACCTCCATGGAATCACTTGATCTTCTGATATGTTGCTTAGGATTGCTATATCTGTTATAAAGTCAGTAACTTTACGTGTGAAATCCATCCATGTTGAAGATTTATGCTAGATTAGGTCATTTTAGGTTAAAATGTGTTTTTGGTGATTTGATGATGAAATTGCATGTTTAAGGTGTTAAAGCTTACTGATTTATGTTGGTAAATGGTTATGTATGCTAGATAATGAATTGCATGTAATATGGAAGCTGTTAGATTGATTTTTAGGCTGATCCGTAGGTTTTTCGCGACCAGCGAAACTGTGAAGTTCTCTGGGCGAAACTGTATAGCGAAATTATGTACATCTCCTTCAGGCGACACTATACAGCGAAACTATAGTGTCACCGGGTAAACCAACCAGACCTGTTCGGACGAAACTACCGAGCGAAATTCCCTGAACGAAAGTTCAAACCAGTTTCGGGCGAAACTAGGCTAGCGAAACTGTGCCAACAGTTTCAAGCGAAACTAGCCTAGCGAAACTGTGTCATCGGGTATTGCCTAGCGAAAGTGCTGCCCGTGCACACAGCGAAACTGCCTAGCGAAACTGCTAGCGAAATTGTGACCAGAATCCAAACTTGTGCAATTTATTTGAATGTTATGCCATGATGATGCATGCTTTGATTTCTGATGTATATGAACCCTTGTTTATGATCAACCATCGGTGTCGTGTGTCGGTATGTCGAGTCGTAGTTCCAACGTGCTATGTTATGGGCCATAGTGACGTTAAGTAAAGATGAGACACAAAACTAATACTTAAGACCTAAACGTGTTCATAGGTCTTCGTTAATCAAACTTGGATTATATAGCAAGTGTAGCAGTGCAACCCAAGGTGAGTGTCACTAACCCGATTACCGTAAACCCGTTTGGGTCACACCGAATAACTAAATGAAAAACAATGCTGACAACTTCGAGAGTGCTATGCACCTCCCTGATGAACTTGAAAACTTGGAGTGCTCGGCACCCACTTGATGAACTTGAAGTGCTTTATGAGAAGCACTTGTGAATTACTTAAACAACTATTTCTGAAACGAAACTGAAAACACTTTTGAGATTCATGAGAATCCGGTAAACCTTTTTAATATGGCTAGCGTAGGTCAAAGTCTAAACCACATGATATCACATGATTTCTAAGGATGCCTTGAAACTTAAAAGTCCTCAACTAAATTGTACCATTAATTGTAAAGCGAGGGGATGTTGGGTAGATCTACTGGAGTTTGACAAACTCCGCCCCGTGGCACGGGGAGTGCACGGAGGTACAATATCAGCCTATCTGACCGTGATCGCGAAAGGACACGGGGGAGGCAAATCCGCGATGACGTAGGTCCGCAGAACCTGATGGCACGGCCACTACAATAATTTATGGTCAGCTTTGGTACAAACTTCCTTAGTGCATGGAACAACGGATTAGCTACCCGCGATATCGGTTGAGCACTTTAACTATACAAAACTAGTACATACCCGATAACGTAAGTTACGGACAATACTTTTACTAAACCACAATAATATGATTTTGGATATCACTAAGCATTGCTTTTCACAAATGAATATTTCATAAGTATATGTTGACTCGATTATGATTATGAGACCGGGCCAATGCGTGACATGCCCACTGTGAACTCACCAACCGTTAGGTTGACACTTGCGTGGTTTAAACTTTTGCAGATCGCTGAAGAGTATCTGGAGCAGGTTGACATGGCACAAGAAGATGTTATTTTTATTTAAACTAAACTTGGGAATTTAAAACAATGTTTATGTAAAGCACGTGGTTAGTGCTAAGGATAATGTTTTCCGCTGCGTACTATTAAACTGTTTTTATTATTAATGTTTGGACTTTACTCTGATTCGTTTAGTATTTGTAACTAATGGTTGTGGTCCTGGTCTGGTCGCACCCCTTAACGGTATAAACTCCGTTAGTGGTTAATTTGGGGGTGTGACAATCTTCAGCATGCAGGGCAATACTTTTGGGAGTTAGGTTGTAACCAAAGTTTTCAAAAACAGTTATAGTTCAAAAATTTTACTTTTAAAATGTTCTGGTTCGCTGTAACCAAGGGCTCTGATACCAATCTGTAACAGCCCAGACCCGTCGCACCAAGATATTATCCGCTTTGGCAGCCGGCATGTCCTCAGGCATCCGCCCCTCACGGATTTAAAACGCGTCCTGGTGGGGCAGGTATCCACATCCTTATAAAGGCATTCTTAGTTCCCCTCCCCACCAATGTGGGATGTTACAATCCTCCCCCTTAGGGGACCAGCGTCCTCGCTAGCACACTGGCTGGCGACCGCCTCTGATACCAATCTGTAACAACCCCAATTTCCACTAACGGAGTATAACCGTGTGGGGGTGTGATCCAGACCAGGATCCAAGTCTTTAGTTACAACCAAGCCATAGTTAAAGGGGGTAAACCGGTCATGAATTACATTTAATAAATCAGAGTTTACATTTCACAAAAATCAGCGGAATCATTAAAAGTTTACAAGGTTATTGTTTAGTAAAAGAAATTACTAAAGTATCTGAAATACAATTTTCAAAAGGATTTCGTAAAGAACAAGCATTGCCCACGACCGTGCCATCCATGATCCTCCAAGAAACCTGAAAAGCATTCAACAATCAAGTGTCAGGAAAAGCTGGTGAGTTCACAATGGCAGTCTACACTCACCTGTGTAGACCAAAAATGCATACGAATAACGAAAGACTAATTCGTAAATTACAAGTAATATCCATATCGTTAGGTAGCTAACCTATGCTTATGTTCACATGAATGTTCGCGACCGAAGCTGACAATGTAATTGATAGGTATTTACCTATGTGATTTGCCTTCCCGCGTCATCCCAGATCACGGAGTCCTAGGCTAACATTGATCTCAGTCCGACCGCCAGTCGGGAGGGTGCATCCCGTGCACCGCTGAGCGGGGGTGTCAATCCCCAGTAGTACTACTCAACATTACCTCGCTATTTCTATATTAACGGCCCGAGAAAGTAAGGACTTTTTGTAATTAAAAACGCAATTCAGTGAATCATGTGATATGTGCAGGATATTCATTAAACAGACAAAAATACCTTTGTCTAAGCATTGACATCCCTTACCGGATGCAACTAGAAGGAGTAGTGAAACTCACGTTAGGGTGCACTGGTACGCGGCACTTGACTTTAAAGATTGGCTATGAATGACCTATTTTGGGTAAATATGGTCTAACCGAATTAGAGGTTGTTTATAAGACGAATAGTAACACATAAGCATCTAAACATGTTTCATGCGATCATACAAGTCACATAATGCACATACGAGTCCCAATTTGGGAGAAAATCAAGAAATTGCAACTTAAGTCAAAGTTGACCCACAAAGTCAAACTTTAAGCATTTAACTAGTGACATAGCTAAAATCCACAATACTTGGAATATAAATCTTTAAATTTTACAGGCATATACTACATATAAATTAGGACTTGTTGCAAAAATAATCAAGTAAAAAGGTTAAGAAATGAGAAAGTTATGCGTGTTGGAAGTTGGAAAAATCAACATTATTGTCTTTGACACACCATTTGGTGGCATGCCTAATTTACTCCATACTTGGAGTTAGGTTCTAAAATTTTACAGGCAGGAACTAATCAACATTTAGGGAATGTTGCTAAAAAGAATCAACTTAAAAGGTTAAGTAACGAGAAAGTTATGCGCATCGGAAGTTGGAAATTTTCAGCTTTTTGTAAAATAGTCAAAGTAGGTTTAAAATTTGCATAACACATTCAAAACTTAAAGTTTAGGTACCAAACCTTCCAGATCTTACTTTTAATATATAAACCTCATTTTCATTTAACAATCCTGTGAGATTAATCATATTCATCTACCTATATATATATATATATTAAGTTATAAAAGTCCAAGGGTTAGTTGTGTCAAATGTCTAAAGTTAAAGTCTAGTGTCAAATTGTAAATATGTATCTAGTTCAGGGGTCTGTTTGGTCAAAACTGGAAGTCTACAACTTCCCTATGTCGTACGTATGTATGTATATATCGATGGTTTTGGCAGACCATCGACAATCAATATTCATAATACAAATTCAGTTTCTAGTAAATTCTCTCAACATTTGTGTAATCGATCGATCCTTTAATCCAACATTTGGCATCAGAGCCACGTTTCACAATCGATTACACTTTCGATTTGAGGATAGAAGATCCGAAAATCATTGTTTTGTTCCTGTCGCTACTTCATCAAATCGATTTGCAGATTGTTGTTTTCTGTTGATCGCGATTCACAATTCGAAAGAGATCTTGACTAGGGATTGATCGGATTTTGTGGAATCAAGGATTGCCACAACTTTTTCGCGAATCAAAGGGGCTGGGAATCGGTTTATTTGTCCCTGTATTTATTCATACTAATCGATTTTTTTCTTTAAATCTACAAACCCTAATCCGCAAATTACCAATTCGAAAGAGGCCAGACGGGTTGATCGAATTCAGAAGTTAATCGGGGATTGCTTCAAGATTGTGTGGATTGGAAAACGAAGAACACAACAGGAGACATCAAATTTTTCGCAAAAACCCAGAGGCTACGGGCTGTTAGTTTGTTGCGGGAATTCAGAATCATCAAATTCCAGGTTTTATTGTTTATTTACTTTGGATTTTATCTAGATTAGAAATTCTAGATTATTACTATTATACTATACGAATTCTAGAAGAGAATTGCATAAAGTATATTTTTCTACTACTTTGATTTTTCAAAACGAAGATCTTGAAAAATATGTCGGAAGGTGACAACCCAAGTGGTGGTAACACAATTATTGTACAAAAGGAAACGGTGTCCTCACCGAATTTCAAATGCCCTATATTAAAATCACTAAATTACACGGTATGGGCCATTCAAATGAAAACCTTACTAGAGGCAAATGGACTTTGGGAAAGGATTGAACCCGACAGACAATACGGAAGCGGATGTCAAGAAGGACAAGACCGCAAGCGCGTATTTATTCCAGGCATTACCGAAAGATATGATACTCCAAGTCGCAAGTTGCAAGACGGCAAAAGAAATTTGGGACGCATTAAAGAAACGTCACGTTGGAGTAGATCGCGTGCAGAAGGCACGTTTGCAAACACTCAAAACCGAGTTTGAGTTGTTGCAAATGAAAGAGGAAGAATCAATCGATGCTTTCACTTCTAGACTAAATAACATCCTCTCACGGGCAAGTGCCTTAGGTTCAACGTTAGAACAATCGGCACTAACACGGAAACTCTTAAGTTCTGTGCCCGAAAGATTTTCACATATTGTCGCCACTATCGAACAATTTTGTGACCTAGACGAAATGAGTCTAAATGAGACAATAGGACGCTTGAAGGCATTTGAAGAAAGAATTAAAGTGAAGAAAGGAGGACAGACAGACGGTTAAGACAAACTCCTACTTACGCGTCAAGACAACCAGTACAATCGTGGAAAAGGATCTGGGAATAACGGATCAGGAAGATTCAAGTCTTACAACAAGAAGTGGAAAAACAAGAAGTTTAGGCAAAATGATAAAGAAGAAACCTCATCTCATAAGTCGCGAGAAAATAACTTTAGCAAAGGAAACAAACCTAAGAAGGATATGAGCAAAGAGAAATGCTATAACTGTAACAAGTTTGGACACTACGCTAAAGATTGTCGTCAGAAAGATCAGATGACTGAACAATCTAATCTTGTAGAAGAAGATTTAGAACCGACATTGCTGATGGCTTTCGATGACAAGGTTGCCGAAAATGAGGAAGTTTGCCTTAATGAAGAAAAGGTTCATCCAAAGAACTACACGTCCACCAAAAAGAGTCTATGGTACTTAGACAACGGTGCAAGTAACCATATGACGGGGACTCGTACACATTTTAATGAGATAGACGAGAAGATCTCGGGAAATGTTCGCTTTGGAGATGGTTCACGTGTAACTATCAAAGGCAGGGGATCCATATTGATAGAATGCAAAAATCAAGAGCAACGAGTTATATCTCAAGTCTATTATATCCCTAGTCTAAGAAGCAATATTCTAAGTCTGGGACAATTAACTGAGATCGGTTGCAAACTAATTATGGAAAACGATACCCTATCTCTCTATGACCCTAGTAGGGAACTTCTACTAAAGGTCAAACGTGCGAAGAACCGACTTTACAACATCAATTTGAAGATCGGGTCACCAACCTGCCTAATGTCAAGTTTGGAGGATAAGGCATGGTTATGGCATGCAAGATTGGGACATCTCAATTTCAAGTCAATCAAGACAATGACTCAAAAGGAACTGGTACATGGGATACCTAAGATCAGTCACACAACCCAAATCTGTGATGCCTGTCTATTAGGGAAACTGTTGGTCCAGAAAATCTACCAAAACACGATATTGATATCACAAACGAGTGCGGAATCCTCGTAAGTGATTGATTCAAGAAGAAAGTAGAAGAAATAGATTTGATGAAGTGATAAACAACAAAGATCAAATCTTGAATGAAACACAATACTTTCTTTGAGCTAATGAAAACTGATCGTGAATACAAGAGTGAGAGAGAAATCGTAATCTCCAAAAGCTTACTAATCATAAACACTATGAGGGTTTATATAGTACCCTCTACAAAACCCTAAGCCCAATCATAAACATAAGAAGACCGGCCCACAAGCTCTAAATCGTGAACTCCTTAAGCCCCATAATCGTAAATAAGCCCATTTACAAGTTAAGCCCATATCTAATGTTCATGCCTCAAATATATAGCCCAACAATCTTCCCCTAGGCATGAACCATTAGACCGCCTATGGCAGCAGCAGATCAAATCTGAAAGTATTCTGCACATTGCTCGACCACCATTCATTTGCTACGATCCGGTTTGCTGTTCCATGGAAGATCCCCACCCGTATAGCATTGTCCAGATCATTCTCATCACCGAGAATAGGTTGGGAGGCGAGGAGCTTGATATCTCTTTCACCAAACCTCAGCAGGTCAACCGGATCGTAGAAGCGGAACTGTCTCATCTTCTTGCAAAGCACCACCACCTCATGCGTCGTCGGATCATAAAACCAACAGTCAAAGTGTTTGACCAAGGTACCATCTTCAATTTCATCCAACATGTTTATTACTCTTGTGCGTTCGGTGGGTGGTCGCCTCGCTTCACCTATTGGATCACCAGTTACTGGGTCAGTTCCAGTTTCAACCCATCTTATCTGCTTCAGATCAAAGTTCACAAAATTTTCCGCTAAGTGGCTCATCAGATTGTTCCGAACTAGATCTCCTTCTGTGCTCCTCCATCTGTTTATGTATGGAGCTCTTAACAGACTTCTAATCTCAGGCTCAGTCCAGGAGTGAAATTGGGCTCGTGTTCTGTAATATTCCACTGGACTGTAGCCATCACGGATTACAGCAAAAAGCTTCTTCTCGGTATCATAGTGCCAGCACAGAATTGCTTCACGACTCCCTCTTTTGTCGATTGAGCTTTCACCAACATCAATTGTGTATTGAGTGGGGGCTGGTCCTTGAAAGAACTCCTTGAACCAGTTGTCGTGACCTTCTGGTGCCTTAGAGATGACTCTTCCACTTCGAGCATGGTCTGACATCTCAATTGTGTCATCTCCTTCATCTTCATTCACAGATTCTGTACCTTGCCCACCCCGAGATGAGCTTTGACCGGGGTCACCTGAAGCATTTGACTCCACAGCACCTTTCAACTCATTATACTTCTTTTTCAGATCCATCAAGGTCTCATACAAATACTTAAACCTATTCTTATCAGCCATCTCCTTGTCTTTCAGTTTTCTGTTCTCAACCTTGAGTGCTTTTATCTCAATCTCTCTAATTCTGTTTTGAGACATCAGAAAATTAATGTGAGGGTCAGCACTTAACCTCATCTCAATAGGGAGCTCAGCAGCTTGTTCATTTGCCCGAAAAGGCATGAAGCTTGGAACAACAGTGGGCTGACTTGGCTCTGAAGAGACACTCACTTTCACTGGGCTGGGTACAACAAAAGAGCTTTCAACCTCTAGAAATTGCCTTTCCTCATGCACTGGGCTATGTACATGGAGGATAGGACTCTCAGTCTGCATAGGTGCTGGTTCTTGAACAGTAGCTTGAACATCGGCTTGAGATGAGCTTTGAACGATTGCCGGTTCAGTTGTGTTATTAGTCTGTTCATTTGCATCTGTACGATCAAACACCATTAGGCTCGAGCTGGTCTTTAAGAATTTGAACCTCAAAGTTCTTGGGTCAGACTTTTTCCTCGGAGAAGGTTCACGTACTGGGATGGGTTCTTCAGTCACATCCTCTTCGTTAACATTCAGAGTCAGCTCTGGAGGAGTTGCATCGCTGCCTGAAGATGTGATCAGGTCATCCCTTCCTCTCTTGAGACTGATGGGCCCCAAATCCCGATAGATGTCATCCTCGAATATTTCGTTCTCAGGGAAGATATCATCCATTATGTTGTCTTCATCAGACGGTATATTTTCAGGTTCCCTTTGAACATTGGCAGCCACATCATGATCTTCTGCCACAGATGCATTGACTGGGTGCACCTCTGGTTCAGCATCAGATTCTTCTTCAACTTGTTCTCTTGCAACTTCTGGGAAAGCACCCCTTTTTGACCATTCCAGTCTTCCTTGAAAAGTACTCTTTCCCTTTCGATCTTGTGTTTGCAAGCCGAACACACCGTTATCCATGATCTTGATATCTAACTTCTCTATCCTTTCTTCAATCATCGGATACTTCTTCATAACCACCATCTGCACAAATCTTGGTGTCATAAGGAACTGTTCTCTTGCACTCAAATCTGCATTCCCAACCTAATCCAGCAGCATCATTCTTGAAAAGTTGAAATCCCAGTCTAAGGCTAGTGCTACAAATGCCGTGCCATGCAATTTGTTTAGCTGATCATAACTAGTTCTCTTCCCCAAGAAGGATTTTTGCAAGTAATGAGCCAAACACCTCCAGTAGTGTGGCAATAACTTCTTGAAGATGGGAGGGAACTTTCCTTCATATCCCAACGACTGAGCACCTTCTAATACAAGAGTCTTTGAGTACTCTATTGGATCTTCAGCTTTGTCATTGATGTTCAATCCCTGGCGGATGTCTTCTTCGAGTATGACAATTTGACGATTCTGAATTGTTGCGGTGATTCTCGTCTTGTCAGCATTTGCTCTCGCTGTTTCCCAGAATTCTCTTACAAGCTGCTCATCGATCAGCACACTTGTTCTTAGAGCATGATTTATCTTGCATACATTTAATCCCGCTACCAGAGAATAGAACAGTTGCATATGTCTTTCTGGAGGGTCATCAAGGATAGGCCGGGATGCAGTGGTCTCTCTCAAAATGGATCTCTTCATCAAGCATATCGTCTGCCATCTAAGAAAAACGAGACAAATGCATCAGGCTTAAACGTATCAAAGTGCAATTCAATTGAATATCAAATTTATTTTTTTAAATTCAGAAAATCTCAATTTAAACTTTCAAGAAAAAATATTTGATTTTGAAACACAATTTTGACAAACACATTTAATTTTAACTAAAAAAATGAGTTTGCGAGCCACTATTCATGTTTACGATCCTATAATTAGGTTTACGATCCGATTATTGGTTCATGATCGGGTCAAAATAAGTTTGGTATAGGCCCAGTCGTAATCACGTAGCCCAATCGTGAACACTCTAAAAGAACCTAAGCCCGATCGTAAACGGGATAGTAAACTGTATCGGAATCGCCAGTCGTAAACCCCGATCGTAAACTCTATCGTAATCTGATGATCGTAAACACGCGTCGTAAACAACGATCGGAAACACCAATCGTCGTCTTCTCCGATGCGACGATCGTAAACGTCAAAAACCTCCATGGAAAAACCTGCAAAATTCTCGGAAACAAGTTAAAACACCTAAAAAATAAACAAAACACATTGCACTACCTTTTAACTCTTTCTAACACAAATCCGACTTCAACACTCGCGTATTTCACACAGAATCACAAGAAAAACTAGGACGGTCTCGAACTTCTCAAATCCCGTGAATGCTCCGACGATTACAGTCGAAAAGAAGGGGGTTTTGGTGTTTTTGTGATCGGAAAACGATTACGAGGGTGATAGTGAACTCGGATCGCTCAGTGGACGACCGGAGGTGGGTCGGATTGTTTTTCCGGCGAGGTTTAGGGGCGGTTAGGGTTTCTGTGGTGAGGGTCGTAAACGCAGACAGGAGGGGAGTGTTTGGATCGGAAATGAGAGATTGAAGGTTATATGCTTTTTAAAAATTTTCAATTTGCCCCCTCAAGTTTCAAAACATTTTACAAGCCTCCCAAACCTCTTAAAAATGTTAATTCTCTTATAAACGTGTTAACTTTGAAGATTTTGAGAATTTACGAAGCTTCCCCTCAGACTCAAACCCCGAGTATCTGATCTTGATCATAAAAAAGTTAAATCTAAAAGAAATAAATTTTGAACATTTTAAATACTTAAACAAAAATAAACCATAAAACAATTAAGACCTAATTACAGAAATTAAAAATTTACTTGCCTCGAAGCTGATGTAAATTCTTGGATCAAACCAGACAAATCTTTGACCGAGGAACCCTTTTCAGCTTCCGTTACTCGACGCTCTAGACGATTGCTCAAAATTTTTTGAAATCACATAAACTCACATCCAGACAAAAAATTCTTAAAGTGCTTAAATATGGTACATAATTACCGTCATGTTTAACCGTCCCCACACCTAATCGTTCATAGCAAAACCTACCCAACCTCAGAGTTTATTGAGGATTCACAAACCCCCAACTTGAGGAACCATGCAACACCGCTATGATTACCACTTATTTTCTTAATTATCAGTTGGTGATCAGGTCGGCCGCATAAGCACGCAGAGAAGACCAAACACAATAATTTATTTATTTTTATCATCATTTTTTTTATTTTCCTTTTTCTTTTCATTTTTCTTTTCATTTTTCTGTGGTGTTGTCATAACAGCAGAAACATGGCGTGTGAGAGAGTGAATACTAGGTGAATACCACTCTCAACCCGTTTTTGCTGGGACTCAGTCTTTTAAACTATGTAAACCAGGATGGAAAACAAAACATATATAGAAGTTAAGTTTAATGCACTTACATGGATGATCATAGTTTTTGATTTAGCTTACCGAAGCATCATCTTTGAGACGTCTTTCACTTCTGCCTTACACGTGTCAGTCTCCGATCGTCTTGGAAATTTATATCACTTCCTACCAACTCAAGGCAAACAAAAGACATCATAAAAACCTTAAACAGCTATTTTTCAGAATTTTCTGAAACAATGATATTTCTTCCCCTGGTTTTATGAGGCTTTTGAAATAAAACACCTTTTTTTTAAAGAAAAACAACTATACACAAACAATTTTGATCCGATCATTCCTCGAAGGCAATCATCTTTAGGCCTTCGACACACATTTCAAAATTGGGACGAGGGAGGGGTTTTGTGAAAATATCAGACACATTTTGGTCTGTGCTCACCTTTTGGAGCTGAATTAACTCCCGATCATAACAATCACGAATAAAATGTACCTTGATGTCTATGTGCTTTGTTTTTGAATGGTGAACGGGGTTTTTCACAATTTCTAGAGCAGCAGCGTTATCACAAAAGATAGGAGTGTTAACAAATTCCATACCGTAATCAGTGAGCTGATTTTGTATCCATACTACCTGTGAGCATCCAGCTGATGCTGCCACATATTCAGCTTCTGCAGTTGACTTTGAGACGGTATGCTGCTTTTTGCTCTGCCAAGAAATGAGTCTGTCTCCCAGATACTGACATCCACCAGTTGTTGATTTCCTGTCAAGATCACTACCTCCATAATCACTGTCAGTAAATGCAAACAATTGGAAATCAGTGTTCTTTGGGTACCAAAGTCCAAGCCTAGGCCTGCCCTTCAGATACCTAAAGATACGTTTAACAGCAATTAAATGTGAAAGTTTAGGATTAGCCTGATAGCGGGCACATAGACACACTGCCTGCATAATATCTGGCCTGCTTGCTGTCAAATACATAAGTGATCCAATCATCGAGCGATACATGAATTCACTCACTGACTCCCCATCTGCATCTGCTGTCAGTAGAGGTCGGGATGCCATGGGAGTTGAGATTGGCTTGGAATCTTGCATTTTGAATTTTTCTAGAATCTCATTCACATATTTTGCTTGGTGAATAAGAATCCCAGATTCATCCTGTTTCACTTGCAAGGCTAGGAAGAAACTCATCTCTCCTTGATCACTCATTTCAAATTTCTTTCTCATTATTTCTTCAAACTCGGTGCATAACTCTTCGTTTGTTGACCCGTAGATAATGTCATCTACATAAACCTGCACCATGATGATATCATCCTTCACCCTCTTTCTAAACAGAGTCTGATCAACCACTCCTCTTGTGTATCCATTCTCCACCAGATGAGTTGATAGTGTCTCATACCACGTGCGCGGAGCTTGATGTAGTCCATACAAAGCTTTATCCAGAAGATACACATGATCTGGATGCTCCTCATCTATGAACCCTGGTGGTTGAGTCACATAAACTTCCTCATTCATTTCTGCATATAAAAATGCCGTCTTGACGTCCATTTGGTGCACTGTGAAGTTTAGATATGATGCAACTGCAAGGAATATCCGGATAGCCTCCAATCTAGCCACGGGTGCATACACCTCATCATAGTCAATTCCATGAATTTGTCTGTGACCCTGAACAATCAACCTTGCCTTGTTTCTGACAATTATACCCGTGTCATCCTTCTTGTTCTTATATAACCAACGTGTGGGTATAACCTTCTTGTTCTCTGGCCTTTTCACTAGACGCCACACTCCCAGCTTTGAAAACTGATTTAATTCATTGTGCATGGCCTCCATCCAACTTGGATCTCTGAGAGCAACAATCACATTAGGAGGCTCAATCTGGGAGATGAAGCACGAATACATGCAGAAATTAATGTCTCCCGTGCGGCTTCTAGTGGTAACACCTGCTGAAACTGGCCCAAGTATATTGCTAATCGGATGGTCTCTGTTGATCCTTGATACTTGAACATCTGGCACAGAAACAGAAACAGGCAGGTTAGAATTAACAATATTATCATTCATACCTTGGTTTTGAGAAATTTCTGAATCATCATGAGTTCCCGAAGATCCCGGAGTATCTGCATTGATATTTGTGGGAACTGAATCTGGTGCTTTCTCACTAACTTTTTCAACATGAGGTCTTGATTCAGATGATTGAGCAATGATATCTTCTTCCTCACCCAAATGATGGAAAACATTTGAAAAATTGAACCCTTCAAACAGTGACCCATAATCAAAAATCCAATCTGGTCCACTCCCTGCATCTGTAGGATTGTCTTCAAGCCAGTCTACGTTATATGCCTCAATGATTACTCTGGTGGTTTTGTTGTAGACACGATAAGCACTATTTGCCGAATAACCCACAAAATAACACTCATCAGCCTTAGCTTCGAATTTCCCCACATCGGACTGAATCAGAACCGTGCATGGACACCCGAATGTCTTGAAATATCCCACCGTTGGCTTCTCTCCATAAACAATCTCATACGGAGTCTTCTCATGACGCTTGTTTAAAAGTACTCGATTCTGCACATAACAAGCCGTGTTGACCGCTTCAGCCCAGAAGAAGATTGGCAATTTAGCTTCACACATCATTGTTCTTGCTGCTTCAATGAGTGTCCTGTTTCTTCTCTCAGCGACTCCATTCTGTTGGGGTGTGTAGGGTGCACTGTACTGTCTCTCTATACCCTTCTCTCCACAGAACATATTCAATTCAGCATTTTTAAATTCTGTTCCGTTGTCCGATCTAATAGCCTTGACCTTCTTGTTCAGCTGATTCTCTATAAGCGTGACAAACTGTTTCACTAAAATCGGAGTTTCATGCTTGTTTGATAAAAAGAAGACCCAAGTGAATCGTGAGTAGTCATCCACAATCACGAGACAGTAAGAGAATTTGCTGATGCTTTGTACTTGCATTGGCCCAAATAGATCCATGTGAAGAAGTTGTAATACGGACGACACTGAATTTGCTATCTTCGGACGGTGCGGTAACTTGTGCTGTTTCCCCTTCGCACAAGCCACACATTTTTCTACAGTAGAGAAATCTTTGATAGGCAGTTTTCTGACATGTTCTCCCTTTGCCAGCTTGGTCAAATTCTTCATGTTAGCATGCCCCAGACGCCTATGCCATAATAAAGCTAAATTCTCATTTTGTTTGGATATAAGACAGGCTACTTCTGAGGTTGGAGGTTGACCCATATTAAGCTGATAAGAATTTCCTCTTCTCGGAGTACGCATCAAGATGCACTCCTCTGGAATTTTGACACCTGGCTTGAGTATGATGCATTCCTTGCCGTTGAACAAGACTGAATATTCCCTATCACAAATTTGTGAGACACTGAGCAAACTGTGAGATAATTCTTCCACATAGTGCACATCAGAGAACGTCAAACTTCCATTTCTCACTACTCCTTTCTTGCTTATTCTTCCACCTACACCACCTGCAAATGATACTCCTCCGCCATTGAAGTCTTGTACATCTTCCAAAAGGGATAAGTCTCCGGTCATATGTCGGGAGCAACCACTATCAACGTACCAGAGATTGTTGATAGATCTTCTTGGCTGTCCCTACAAGAATCAGAGATCAGTGAGATTCAGGTACCCAGGCCATAACAGATCTGGGCACACCTTTGGAATCAATGTAATTAACTAATTGGAGGGTCATTTCTAGCTTTGATTCAGTCACACTCAAGCTTTGAGTGTTGTCTTTTGGTTTCCAAACAGGGTGTTTCTGTGGTTTCATCACATTTGGTGAGTTCTTGACTGACACAGGTTTCTTTTGTGGTGATGTGGCCTTTTTACCAGCTGGCTTTTTAACAGGTGTCCACTCAAGTTTCAGTTTTGTGTAAACAAGTTGTTTTGTTTGAGTGACACCTTTTTGTTTTAAAACCTGTTGCTCAACCTTTGCTTTGCCATTAGGTTTATTAACTCTTTTGACTTTAGCCACTTGTTTCTCAACAAATTCTGGTTTTATCTTATCATTCCTTTTGTAAACTCCTTTAGATATATAAGTTGGTTTTGGAGTTTTGGCCACATTCCACTTTTCAACAACAGGCTTTGTCACCGGTGCCTTTGTGTTTGAAACCTTAGACTGTTGAGTCTTCATTGGTTCTAAACACTGCTTCCCCTGAGACAAAGCTTGTTGCTTTTGCTTTTGCTTTTCTCCTGTCATCATTTTCTCCAACATACTAGTCCGTGGGTTTTGCGGATAGTATGGTTGAAATGGTCTATTCACACAATTAGCAGCAAAGTGTCCTGGTTTTCCACATTGAAAGCAATTCATGAGTCTAGGCCCATTGACATGACTACAGAGGTATGAGCGTCTTGGGTAAGACGACTTCCATTCTGGCTTATCATCCCATTTGTGTATAACATGTTTTGTAGCTTTTTCCGGTTGTGTGATTAAACAAAATTGTTCTGATTTAGACTTGTTTGTTCTATTGAAAGTCGACACAACCTGGGGATAAGCAACAAAGTCCTTGGGCTTAGTCTCACGACCAACTTTAGTGTTAGGCACGCGAATTTTAAAACCATTAACTTTTTCATTGGAATCAGAAACATGTTTTGATAACAAAGATACAACTAATTGTTTTGACTTGGACGTATTAAGTTCTGACACAGATGCCAGAACATCGTCCTTAGGTAAATCAGACATTAAACTACTAGACACATGACATTCATTGACTTTCAAACATTCAGCATCCTCCCCAGAAACATCTTCAATACCTACTTCATCTGCACATGAAACAAAGGCGTCAGAAGAACCAACATTATCGTTTAATGGTTCCTGGGATGGACCCGATTTACTTGTGGATGCCATTGTTTCGTTCTGATTACCCAACCCATACATCATGTGTTTCTCATTTTCAAATTCCTCTTCTGTCATAGGTTTCACTCCAACCAAAACACTATCTATGGGAGGTCCTGCTTCATGCATTTCAGATGTTGATCTATCTATCTGGTCCTCCTCAAAGATCATACCTATAATATCTCTAGGCACAGGTTGAGGAACATTGTTCTTATTCTTTTCAGTGAAACTAATTCCTATTCCTCCTTTATCTTTTCCAAATCTAACATCAGTGATGCAATTGGACAAAGCCTTACCTGCCTGAAGCATTCTCTTGTTTCTCATTTGGTTCACATCTAATTTTACTTGCAATTCATTGTTCTGATGCTTAAGTTCATCTATCTGCTTACTAAGCTCAGCTATTTCTAACTTAGCATTGTCATACAGGAGAGTTTTCTCAGTTGCCAGTTTTTGATATTTCACAATGTCTAGTTTCTGAGCTTTTACCTTCTCCTCATTCTTTTGCCATCTACCCCTGAATGAACTCCTTTCGCATTTTATCTCAAACAGTTCTATCTCATAATTTTTACAAATTTGCCTAAGTCCAGGAATTAAACGTGCACAAGTGGGATTAGTACATACCTTGATGTTATCAACCTCAGCAGCAAAGGCTTCCTTGTCTTCCACCAGGTTCTCTTCAGGTTTCTCATCAGTCACAACAAACGCATGCTCTTCCTCATCATCCTTTTCCATAGCAGCAATCATTGCATGCGACAGACTAAACTCTTTGATCTGAGGAGTCCAGTCATATCCACCTCCTTCCTGTACAACCAAAGCACTTGACTCTGCCTTTCCTTTGCTATCTCCTGCTTTCCTTTCTTCTGTTCTTTCTCTCCTCGGCTTGGTGCACTCTCTTGCGAAATGCCCATACTCGTCACAGTTGTAGCACCTCAGCTTGCTCTTGTCAAACCCCATCCTTATCTTATCTTGATCCTTCCACACATTTCTCCCAGTCTTTGCCATGAACTTCTTTGCTCTGAAAACAGCCATTGCCATCTGCCAAGAAACATCTAACATCTCTACATCTTCAGGATTTATCTGGTTTAGCTCACCCGACAGCATATCAGCAGGTACTAAAGTTCCGGCCATAAGAGCATGATAACTGTTCATAAATCCCATTCCGAGGGCAAAGTTGGGATCATTTGTAGCATCAGGGTTGACACCTCCACTTGAACTTGCTTGAGGTTGTGCCACAAATGCAGTTGACTTTGTGACAGAGCTCGGTCCACTCCCAGTTGACTTTCCATCTTGCTTAGACTCCACTTCTTCTGACAACAGTGCTTGGTTCAGTTTTCCCGCCAAACTAAGAGAGCTTATATGGTTCAACTCTCTCTGCTTGTCATCAATAAGTTTTGACTTCAGTTTGTTGATCATCTCATCAAGAGATAGCTCACTCAGCTTGTTGTTGTCTTTAATGATGGAGATGTTGGTATTCCAGGATTTGGGTAAGCTATTCAGCAGTTTCAGATTCTTATCTTCCTGATCTGGTTCAACATTGTAGCTTGACATTTCGGCCATCAGAGACACGAACCTTTGCACTTGTGCTTCAAAGGATTCTCCTTGAATGTGGTTGAACAGATTGAATTTCTGCTTCAGCATTTGCTTACGGCTTGCCTTTATGTCTGGATTTCCTTCATATGCCACTACCAAAGCATTCCAGAGTTGCTTTGCAGTCTTGCAGTGCTTAAATCCTTGTGCAATATCTGGTGTTAGTGCCATAGTCATGATAGCAAACGCCCTCTCAGCTTTGTTACATCTTTCCCAATCATCATCATCATATTCGTCTTCCTTTTTAGCCTTCCCCGCATTAACTCCTTCTGAGTGTGTAGGCGTGTATGGCCCATGAATTACTGCTCTCCAAAGTCTTAGATCAACACTCTTCAAGTGGTTTTCAAATCAATATTTCCACTCCAGAAAGTTATCCGCCGATGTGAGTCTTGGTGGACGAGTGATGGATCCAATCTCAAAATCCAACTTCTGATACATGCTCGGTTCGAAATCCATAATGTAAGCTTAGGAAAACTTAAAACTAAAGTCCAAATGTCCAAACAGAGAGATTACGATCGATAACACCTGATTACGATCGAGAACACCTGATTCCGATCAAGTCACACAGCGAGTCGTAAACACCGGATCGTAAACACTGATTACGATGGAAGCTGAATCGTAAACGTCGATTCCGACCGAGAAAATCGTAAACTTCGATTACGATTGATGATTCCGGCAAAGAAAAGTCGTAAACACCTGATTCAGACAAAGTACAATCATAAACACTTAAAAATCGCAGCTTGAACTCGTAAACACGTTTCCGATGATGATCTTCAAGAACTTGCAGTCGTAAACACACAAACAAACCCAGAAATTGATCGTAAACCTTCAAACACAGCAACAGCTTGATCGTAAACAGGAAGAACACCTTCAAACCTTCAAAACTCGAACCTTTTTCCAGAAAAACACTTGAATCCAATACCGTGAGAACCTCGAATCAATGATTCATGGCTCTGATACCAATTGTTGGTCCAGAAAATCTACCAAAACACGATATTGATATCACAAACGAGTGCGGAATCCTCGTAAGTGATTGATTCAAGAAGAAAGTAGAAGAAATAGATTTGATGAAGTGATAAACAACAAAGATCAAATCTTGAATGAAACACAATACTTTCTTTGAGCTAATGAAAACTGATCGTGAATACAAGAGTGAGAGAGAAATCGTAATCTCCAAAAGCTTACTAATCATAAACACTATGAGGGTTTATATAGTACCCTCTACAAAACCCTAAGCCCAATCATAAACATAAGAAGACCGGCCCACAAGCTCTAAATCGTGAACTCCTTAAGCCCCATAATCGTAAATAAGCCCATTTACAAGTTAAGCCCATATCTAATGTTCATGCCTCAAATATATAGCCCTACAGAAACACACTAGGACTCCATTCCCACAAAAGGCTAAATTCAAATCAGAAGAACCTTTAGACTTAGTCTATGGAGATCTATGTGGTCCTATATCACCACCAACACCTTCAGGAAAGAGATACATGTTCCTTCTAGTAGACGACTGTACAAGGTACATGTGGGTGTATTTTCTTAAGTCAAAAGACGAAGCTTTTGAGACTTTCAAAGAATTCAAGATTAAAGTGGAGAACGAAGTAAAGACAAATTTGAAGATGTTAAGGACAGATAGAGGTGGAGAGTTTATATCTCACGAGTTCACTAAGTTTTGCAAAGACAATGGAATTGCAAGACAACTTACTGCCCCATACTCCCCACAACAGAATGGAGTGGTTGAACGAAGAAATTAGACAATAATGTCCACAACTCGTAGTATGTTAAAGGCTACAAAAATGCCACAAGACTTTTGGGCTGAAGCAGTCAGACATGCTATTTACATACTAAATCGAGTTCCAACCAAGGCTGTGTTGAACAGTACTCCTTACGAAGCTTTGAAGGGTAGAAAACCCAAAATGGATCATTTGAGGATATTTGGCTGTATAGCATATGCCAAGGTAACCATTCCTAACCAGAAGAAGTTAGATGACAGAAGTGTTAAAATGGTTTACCTAGGATCTGAAGAGGGATCAAAGGCATATAGGCTATTTGATCTAGTTAACTACAAAATCTGTGTTAGCAGAGACGTAAAGTTCAAGGAAGATGAGGTATGGAACTGGAAAGAATACTTGGATGATATGGATAATGGGAATGCTGAATGGACTGACTTTGTAACGTCAGAAAAGCAGTTAGAGACTACTCACGTTACTCAAAGAGAAGAGTCATCCAATTCAAAAGATGAATCTGAAGAAGAAGGTGCATATGAGAATGATCAGCATCAATCACCTTTGAATCATCCGGAGAATTCCCACACGCCTCATAATAGCCCAAGGACCAACATTCCTCACACATATACCTACGAGCCTAACTCATCACAAATTACGGTGTATAATTCAAACAGAAGTTCAGCAAGACCTTTTGATCACACACCACTACAAGGATTTAGGGACTTGGCTGAAATTACCCATAAGGCTTCAAGTGTAGATCCACGAGTTATCTATGGAGAATTAATGATGGCAGAAGTAGAACCAAGAAATTATAAAGAAGCTGCTAAAGATAGAAAATGGATCGAAGCAATGAATAGTGAGTTAGAATCCATAAATAGGAATAATACATGGAAATTAACTAACTTACCCGACAATCAAAAGGCAATAGGTCTTAAATGGGTATTCAAGACAAAGCGAGATGCAAATGGGAAGATTACAAAGCATAAGGCTCGCTTAGTAGCAAAATGCTATGTGCAAGAACAAGGAATAGACTTCGATGAAGTATTTGCACCAGTAGCTCGAATAGAGACAGTTCGTCTTATTCTAGCACTTGCAGCATATAATGAATGGGAAGTACATCACCTCGATGTAAAATCCGCATTTCTTAATGGAGACTTAAAGGAAGAAGTCTACGTATTACATCCAGAAGGGTTTGTAAAACCAGGAACCGAGAAGAAAGTATACAAGCTCTCAAAGGCACTGTATGGATTGAAACAAGCACCACGAGCATGGAATATCAAGTTAGACCATACTCTGAAAACACTCAATTTTCAGAAATGCTCATTGGAACATGCAGTCTACATAAAGAAGAGAAACACATCAACTATAATAATTGGAGTTTATGTGGATGACCTCATAGTCACTGGAGCACCAAAGAAGGAAATAGATCATTTCAAGTCACAAATGGAGAAAGAATTCGAAATGAGTGACTTAGGGCTCCTAGCATACTATCTTGGTATAGAAGTCACCCAAGCAGGGGGTGAAATATCCATCAAGCAAACAGGATACATCAACAAGATCCTGAAAGAAACTAATATGCTTGATTGTAACGAAACAAAGATTCCTATGGAACCGGGAACAGGACTCCCAAGAACTGAAGAAGGAGAACCAGTGAATCCTATGGAATACAGAAGCTTAATAGGATGTTTGAGGTACTTATTACATACAAGACCAGATCTGAGTTATTCAGTTAATCTACTCAGTCGTTTCATGCAAGAACCAAGAGAACATCATCTGAAGGGAATCAAACAAGTACTACGCTACATCAAAGGAACCAAAGATCATGGAATAACCTACAAGAAGACTGGAGGTTGCAAGATAACAGGTTACAGTGATAGTAGTTATGGTGTCAATACTGAAAAGGGAAGAGGCACTACAGGTTATGTTTTCTACTTTGGAAACTCACCTATTACTTGGTGCACTCAGAAACAGCAAACGGTGGCACTTTCATCATGTGAATCAGAATTCATAGCAGCCACTACAGCCGCACAACAAGCACTGTGGTTACAAAGATTACTCAAAGATTTGACGGGATGGAAAGAAGAAAAGATAACACTAATGGTTGATAACATCTCAGCAATAGCATTAATGAAGAATCCAGTGTTTCACGGAAGAAGCAAGCACATTGATAAAAGATATCACTTCATCAGAGAATGCGTAGAGAATGACCAGATTCAAGTTGAACATGTAAGCGGAGAAATTCAATGAGCAGACATACTGACGAAGGCACTAGCAAGAGTCAAGTTTATCACAATGCGAGAACTGCTTGGCGTTCAAGATTTGAAGAATCAAGAATGAAGATGATATGATTAAGGGGGTGAATGTGAGATTAATCATATTCATCTACCTATATATATATATATATATATATATATATATTAAGTTATAAAAGTCCAAGGGTTAGTTGTGTCAAATGTCTAAAGTTAAAGTCTAGTGTCAAATTGTAAATATGTATCTAGTTCAGGGGTCTGTTTGGTCAAAAGTGGAAGTCTACAACTTCCCTATGTCGTACGTATGTATGTGTATATCGATGGTTTTGGCAGACCATCGACAATCAATATTCATAATACAAATTCAGTTTCTAGTAAATTCTCTCAAATTTTGTGTAATCGATCGATCCTTTAATCCAACAAATCCCCTCATTATATCAAGGTTATCATGCCCGACCAAAATGTAAAGTCTACTTTTCACAGAAAAACACAGCCCTGCACACCTAACTTGCAGCAGCGTTTTGGATGACTAAACGGAAGTTTTAGAAAGTGTGCGAGTAGCCGTTGTAAAGATAAGACATCCTACTTTACTATGGAAAAAGAATCAATCAGTTTCGAGCAAATTTGAGTAAGTTATGGCTGCTGCAAGTTGACCCAAAATTCTGGTCAAAGCTGTTAGAAAGTTCAAGTTTGCAAAAGTCTAGGATTTCACTTCTATGCTAACATTTGATCAATTAAACACCTACTAACAATTTATAATCATGCTAGCATGTGATTTCTTGTCCTAACATGTACCTATCATAATCATATCAAAATCTCATCATGTATCTAGCATTTAAGCACATTGCATCCAAACTCATAACCAAACACCCACCAATCATTTTGAACACCAAGAACACATTTTAACCCTCAATTTCCAGGTCCAACACCCCCCCCCCCCACACACACACAAATTTGTCCCAATTCATGAACCAACACATCTTGAGCTAAAACAAGTTTCATGAGCATACCCACAACACATTTAGCACAAAAACACAAAATAACACACATGCAACTTCAATTTTCGGATTTCAAAAGTTAGGGCTTACAAATTGGGGGAAGAAATCGCATGTTAGAGATGGAGAGGAGAAGAAGGAGCTCCCTTGAGACTTGTAGATGCTTGAGACTCTTGAATTCTACTTCCTTGTTGCTTAATTCTTCCAAAATCGCAAGTGAGTTTGTGTGTGGGTGTAGAACCGTAGCAAGAAGAGAGAGGGGGAGAGATTGGGATCGTGAAAATGAAAAGGAGGAGGGAGGAGGCAGATTTTGTTAAGGGTAATTTACAAAAATGGTCCCTCAAGTTTTTATTTTAACACATTAAGCATAAAAACTCATTTAAGTGGGTTTTTACTAAAACTTGAAAGGTAAAACCTTAAAAATGTTTTCTAAGTGATTTTAACTCATTTAACATGAACATGTTTAGTCGGGATACATAAATTTACCATTTATTCATAAAAGTCCAAATTTACACACAAAGCCCGGTTCCGCGTAAAAATGCAAATCTTCACAACTAACACATAAGGTCATGAAATAAGTTCACAAAACAAGTTACTAAAATTAATTAGCAAGTAAACACAAATAAATATAAAATTATTCAAATAACGGGTCTCGGGTTTACTAACGGCACTAACGGAACTAACGGAAAAGTTAACGGAGTTAACTTGGGAAGTTGCAGTTGTTACATAACAAATCAGGATACTTGAGGCGGTAGGATTCCCAAGTTATTTCGGGATTCCTGAACTGTCTGAGCTTCCAGGCGAGCATCCTAAAAATCAACCCCTAACAAGTGCCCCTTGAATTTCGATGGTTGTGGATAAGATCAACATCTATCGAAATCCAAACTCTCCACTTTCACGGCGTCAAAACGGTAAAACTGGTTGAGAAAGGACGTTTTTTACGGCTTCCCATGTGATGTGATAGGCATCATTACCTTCTTTAAATATGAGAATATTAACCCCATTTACCTTTACCTTCCTCCGGAAACCCTTAGAGATTCTCTGCAACGTAGGTCAGTTCCTCCTTCTTCCTTCTCTGTTTTCATCTTCGTTTTCAGCCATGGCCAAGAAAACCACTCAGTCGACGTCGTCTTCCACCATACCCGACATCGAAGATTTCATCGATCAGGGGATTCTGGTAAATTCTGAGGAGGAAACTTGCTCCTTCACTGATCAGGACATTCAATCTCTCAGAGATTCCGGTCTATTTTCTTCCTCTGCACTTATTCGTAAGTATGATGCACGTCTTAAAGCTGATTTCGTTTCCAAAACCTGGGTCTGTTTTCTGTTCTACCCGTTTTCTCTTGGTATGTCATACCCTTTTCCTGATATCGTGAACAAATTCTTCAGAATCAATGGCCTCTCCTATTCCCAGACTATGCCTATGGTTTGGCGAATCCTGTTTTCTCTCGACAACCTTAATCATTCCATGGACCTAGACATGGGAATCCCTAAAGTTTGCTCTGCCTACCAGCTGCGAACCGATGGGAGCAGCCGCTTCGTCCTTCAGGCCCGCTCTTCCAATTCCCAACTGATACTTCGAGCGTCCCACAAATACCATGATTGGAAGAAGAAATTCTTCTTCGTGAAGGGCGAGTCAATTCTCGGGGGTGACAATGTGACAATCCGTGTTTTCAGGTCATTTTATGACATTAACTGAACGTAAGCTGTATTTAATGTTGTGTGAACATTTATGTGTTTGACTGTGTGGACTTTAGCATTTAGGGTTTTGTGTGATCATCACTACGAGCATTATACTAAATTCAAACGATTGATATTCTATGGTTTCACCATTTATGATTTCATGTGATATATTTATATATAAGTTCACACGATTTATTATCTGAATTTATATGGCGGCGTGTCGTAAAAAAAATTAAAAATTAAAATTATACGATTTGTTTTATGATTTTATGTGGATTATATCCTATGATTTTTGTGAGTAAAATGAGGTCTATATATTTTACAAACCTTATACGATTAATATATTTTGATGTTCCTCATGTATTCGTCACTAAAACATTTCCTGTTAACTTCGTTAGAGCCGTTAGATTTTTTTTTATAAAACTCCGAGGGGTTAAATTGCCATTTCCTAAACCTCCTTATGACTAACAAAAATTATAGGGACTGGTTCTGTAATTACCAAAACTTGGTATCATCTTTGTAAACTTGTGAGGGGCCAGTTCTGCCATAATTCGAAATTCAAAAATTAAACCTGACGGTTTGGAAGAAGACGGTGATCGGTTACGGCCCGATCATCATCACCCTCGACCGTTTCCTATTGATTGTGATTTACTCCTCAAATTCTATGATAAACCCTATCATGTATCCAAAATCAACATTCTCACACTTCCGCAACCCTCTGCTCACTCTGGCTTTTCGTTTTTTTTTCTTTTTCTTTCCGGCGACTCAAAAACCACCGTGAATCACCACTGTTTCAGCCCCTGCAACATCATCGTTCACCCTCGCTGGTCACCCCTCTGTGATCGTGATCTCAACAGCAGCCTCGGAGCATCACAGAAGCAGAGGAGTTCGAGTTTGGGAATTGTCGGGCTCATTTTCGGCATCTAAATCACGTCATCAATCATCACCGACTAAAGGTAACGACACCTTCATGTTAATCGCACGTGTACTTTCTGTTATTCAGTAATTTGCGATTTTCCGGTGACCGGAATGAAACTCCGGCCACCGGAATTATTGAGGAAGAAGAAGACTCCTGTTGGGTTCGGGTTATAAGGAATAAAGGTCGGATCATAACCAGACGCCAAACTGGCACAATTGGTTAAGGCGCTGGGTTTGTTCGATGGAGACGCGGGTTCGAATCCCGGTCTCATGATTTGTAACCCTCTATTTTCTCTGGATTTAATTCCTGCCCACTGTCTTGATATAAAAGGATTTTAGACTGGGATTTTAACACAAATGGATCGCTGGTCAGATGGCTAATACGTTTCTGTTGGACCTGGAGGTCACGGGTTCGAACCCAGTGACCTCCATTGTTTTTATTTTTATTATTTTTGCATTCTTTTGAGCATTTAACAACTGGATCTTGTACCAAAATTGTCCCTTGTCGTATCTCAAATCCGTAAAAACATATTTGGAACCATTAAAACCTCGTAAATCATATTTTGAGTTGTAAAATATGTTTAACTTGTTGTTTTAAATTAAAAATAAAATTCTAACATCTATATATGTATATATTTGTATATATTGATATAAAACTTTGGGTTTTACATGAAAAGGTAAAATATATATATATATATATATTTTGAATAGGTTAATATATATAAACTTATATTGTTGGATTTTATTGAAACAATCGGATATTTTGTGAGAACTTTTAATATATACATATATATTGTTTTCGCAAATTCGTTATCCACGTCATTTACTCGTTTAGTTAAATATATATATATACATTATATATATATTTATTTTTGAAACCTTTGAACTTAGAAAATATATATAATACTGATATATATTGTATTTGCTCGCGCTATTTCGATAATCGCTCGGATTTGGCACACGTGCCACCCCCGACTTGTTCCGGACTTCACGGTCATTCATTTTCGCCATTTTCTTTAGATTTGGTCGTTTCTAGTCGAACACACACTTATATTATCATGCTCGTTAGGTGTTTGGTAGAACAAGCTGCTATTTGTTATTATTGCTGTTGTCGATTATCTGGATTTGCTGTGCATCCTAAGATGAGTTTCGCGGGCCCTTTTTACCTATTTTAATCCTGTTGGGGGAGATTAACATGGAAACACTTGAACTGTTAGATAATTATATCACCTGAATGATAGTGGAACACTTATGATAAAGTCCTCACTTTAGAGTTACTGTCAATGTGACATCAGCGGGAATTTATTTAGTAGATCTACTGGGTTTGACAGCCCCACCCGAGTCAGTCGCGCTGACACGATTGGATATCGAACGGGTGTTATAAACTTCTTAGTCTTAACGAGGCACAATTGAACTTGTCAAGCTTCAGTAACTGGATAGCTAGTTTATCTAGTTAAACGTGCACTGATTTCTTGAAAATAGCCTAGCTAGCTATTGATATATTATCTGTAATTTAAACTGAACTTGAACATAAACTTGAACTGTTATTGAACAGTCAACCTTGAACTTAAACTTGAACTGTCGAGGAACAGTTGTATTACACTGAACTGGGACTGTTGATGAACAGTCGATTTACAATAAGCTGGAACTGTTTTTGAACTAAAAAACCTGTGAACTCACCAACCTTTGTGTTGACACTTTTTAGCATGTTATTCTCAGGTTGCAGATGTTCGAGTATCACGAGTACGCATGCACGAGACTTAAAGTAACCCTTTTAGTGTCTTTAAACAAGCCACGTCACCTTGGGTGACGATGTCTTTACATAAATAATTTAATTGTATTTACGCTTCCGCAATTGTAACACTCTGAATTTATATTTTTTTTGAAATATGAAACATTTTCATTAATTACTGGTCGTTTGGTGTAACTAATGGACTGCGATCCTGGTTTGTCACGCTCCCTGCAGTGCGTTATCACGCGTGGGATTTTTGGGGTGTGACAGACAAGTTGCCATGAAATGGGTTAGAAAGGGTAGGATGCTGTATTTTATTTTTGACGAGAATCCCGAATTTTGCTGATATTGAGTATCTATTCCTTTGTTTTTGCAGATCGAAAATTCTAAAGTCTTGTTGCTGTGGATAATAGTTCAGTCGAGAAGCTCACCCAGTTCTAGCACATTCCGGCCACCGAAAGGGCATTTGCCATCAAAGCAGCCATTAGCGAGCAGAGTTACTCCGTTGAACATATAGAAGCTGATATGTCTGGTAAGTACCCAGATTCCCAATTTTTTTTTGTTGTTGTGAATTTCTTGTCACTGACACTTTTTATTTGTATTTTCAGTCCCCAAGTCTACTTAGCATACTCTCTCAAGGATCTGACCTCATTTTTGGAGGTGAAGGAGGAAAAGGATGAGCCCCTCGCCACTTTTAAGCCGCCATCCAGCCGGGGGATGGCCTCCTCGAGTAAAAAGAGGAAGACTACTGACACCATCATCTACCTGGAGTGCTTCGAAGGGCTGAGCCTTGCTGAGATCAGCAATAGGCTTCTGAGCATGCAGACCCCAATGAAGTTGGCCAGTCTTAGAATTCCCACACATTAATAACTGCTGGCATCCCACTGAGATTCTCAATTATTTTTCAGGGTCTTGAGCAGCTGAGCACCACCTTCATGGAGACTGAGGCCAAACCGAGGGTACAGGGAGAACTCGATGAGGCTAGGGAGACTAGTTGCCTCCAGGGCGAGACTGTTGAGGGCAAGACCCAATACTACGAGTGGAAGCTCGTGGAGCAGCGACTCGAGTTCGAGGCTGCAGCGCTGAAAGAAGCCGCCATTGGCAAGCAGTCTGCCGCCCGGAGCGTCCTCCCATGCATGCTGAATAGGGCAAAAGAAGCCGAGGATGAGGGCTTTACGAGCAAAAAATGGATGGTGGAAACCTGGAAAGGCTAGAGCTCAAAGTGAGAAGCCGGCTAACAAGGGGAAGGCTCCTGAACTCGAGGCTGCTGGTGGCGATGAGGTGGTGAAAGAAGCTGGGAAGCTGGTGGATAAGGATAGTGAGGGTGCTGATGATGAGAAGGTGGTGGCCTTCGAGAAGGCAATGGACAATGAGGAGATTGCAATGGTCTGAGCCCGGTTTTCTTTTGTTTGAATGGTGGTGTTGATGTAAAAAAAATTTCTTTTGTGGTTTCCTGTTCCAAACAATGTTAGGATAACAAACAACAAACAATGGTAGGGATCCGGGTGGAGGGATTTTGTGGTTTACAAGACAAAGCCCGGATTCCTAAATTAAACTATAACCTCCGAGCTTCCCAAGTGGAGGGATCCTGAAGTTTTCAGGACGAAATTTGGGGAGCTCAACCTTAATCCCTTTTGTTAATAATACTATGGATTATTACGGTGTATTTTGATTTCCTATTCCGTTTATGAAAATTATTCCAAGTATTTAACTTGTAGAAACCTTATAAGTGTAAGTGTAACTTGCAAAATAATTTGGAATATTTAGAAATTGTAAGAAAATAAAAAGAGAAAGGTATAAAGTCACAGATTATAGCCCAATAACGTATAATTTTAAAATACTGAGTACCTAACCAAGAGGTTTTACCCTAGGCAATTTTCTAGTTAATTCACTACCTTTTCTCGGTATTCTTGCTGGCACCTCGATTGTGATCTTTATGAGAATTTCTTCTAGTATCCTGGCAAGTAGCCTAGGCATATTACCTATGGGATTCCTGGACTTAAAATAAGTTAGGAGCATAGTTAAACTAGAGATAAACCCGGGATACTTAGGACTAAGCCAAATATGGGGACACGCCCTTTAAACTTGTGACAAAGCCAATTATGGGGACAAGCCCTAAAAACTTGGGACAAAGCCAATTCTGGGGACAAGCCCTAAAAACTTGGGACAAAGCCAATTCTGGGGACATGCCCTAAAACCTTAGGTCTAAGCCAACTTTAGTGACATGTAAATGCCAAAACCTTTGTTAACACGTAAGTGTTAAAAATCTTGAGATCCGCTCAGTAGCATACTATGACAAGATTGTCAGCCACCACTTAGGATGGACTGGTCCGGCCACTTTGAGCATACTAGTGGACAACATGCGCTCTTGGCGAGGGTCGTGCGCTACTAGCGTTACCTAAACGTAGGAGAGGAGACAACCTCTCAAACCTTAGAAGGTATGCAGGATATCTTAAGCGAAGGAGAGGTGGCCAGCCTCTAACTAGGGATATACCAAAAGAACTTAATCAGGATTCTCAGAATATGCAAAACACTCATCACTTGGTGAGGCGTGGCTATTAGCTTAGCTAACACTATATGTCCCTGGACGGATCTTACTACTGCATGATTAGGTCACCGATTACAACGAAGTAAATAAATACTTGCTTATTGATTCACAAAGAGTTACAGTTCTAGAGAGAGAAACGCTATGAGAACACACAGTTAGCAAGATAGATATCACAGACGTAACCAGTTCTCTCTAACACGAACTATTGATAGTAGCAACATACTGTCACATTGATCTGGAAAGACACTGGACAGAAACTTACAAAGAAATACAGAGACGAAACTATTTATACTTCTTCACTCTGTCCGAACTTCCTCCGAACTTAGAGTTCGGCCATGTTCGGACAACTCTGAACCTGGAGTTCGGCTGGGTTTCGGACCCCAGTTCATGTCTCCGACAAATAAGTCTGTTTGACAATTCGAACAGTATCGACCACACAAGGTTCATGCATCAACAAATTCCCCCTTGGACGTTACTGTCGAATCCAGACATTGATCTTCTAGCAATCATCATCAGTCAGTCTGCTACATCTTGAATCTTGATTTTCAGCAAACTCCCCTTGGTCTGAACTTCAGGCATGCAGGAAACAGTTCGCATCTTGTACAATATCCACAACCACTAAAGTTCCCACTAGCTTCAAGCACAACCATCCAACTGGAACCGGCATATATGATAATGGTTCACTTCATCAGTCGTATCCGAAAGTTGTAATGACACCCAAACATCACTGCATATTGACAACAATCTTTAATCTTCACCAAACTGTAATACATTCTGATCTTTATAAAAACAGACACAATCAGCATCTTCAATCATGGAAATTCCCCCTTAGCATGAAATCCATCCCAATATTTTACTCCGGTAAACGTATATCTCGTTGAAGACTGGAATCTGACCAAGTCTTCACAACTCAAGAAAGTATCGGGCAAATGACAAAGAGTTCCAAACCATAACCGAAAACTTTGACATATCGGTTTGCACGAACATCAGAATACACCACCTTTCCATGAAGATCAAAAATCACAATCAACCCTGAACTGATTGCTTTTGAATATTCACTTGTACAGTTCTAAACTTTGAATGTTTTAGGGTCCCCAATTTCCCACTAAACAAGTGACATATTCAAATCTTCAATTTCTTATGATTCCAACCCCGCATTCTTGTACTGGAATGATAAACTCAAGTGGCCCAAAACGGAATCTTTAATCTCATTTAATCTTCAGTTTGTGTAGAAAGATAATCTCCGACAAACATTCTCAAGTAATCATAACCATGTCTCCGAATCTCTATCCATCATCAAGAACAATGACTACCCACAAACTCATTTCTTGAAATTCGATCACTAACTCGTAACAAATATCATGATCTGGATTTTCTTCAAACATAACAGCCCACAACTACCGAATCAAGGGTAAACTCGATAGCTGGTCCGCTTCTTTGAAATTCCCACCTAACGGGGGCTCGGGGGCAGTGCCCCTGTGAAGCGGGGTCCAAGGGGCGGCAGCCCATGGCGGGGTCCAAGGGGCAGAGCCCGTGGCTGGGGCCGTGCTTCATAAAAAAATGCATCCGAGCTCGTCCGAACATGGCCGAACCTGACCTTCGGAACCTCCTCCGAACCTGACCTTCGGACCTCCTCCGAACCTGACCTTCAGACCTCCTCCGAACCTGACCTTCGGACGTCCGAACATGGCCAAACTCTGTCTGAACCTGGAGTTCAGAGCGGTTATTTTTCAGATCTGTTTTTCGGCCGAACTCTATCAGAACTTCACTGGAAATTTTCAAAATCGCACTAGATTCAGGATTTGATCGAATTTCAACATCCAGATGCTTCTATTAGTTAAAAACATGACTCAGAAAGACTCGATTGATTAAAAATCAATCAGAAACACTTTAATCACCCCTAACTGAAGGTTTAACGTCTCAAACTTAAGAAACATGATGAATTAGGACCATAGAAAGAGCCAACAGCTCTGATACCACTTGAAAAAGCATATACGGATCAATTCTATGGTAGATAATGTCGAGACGGAAGTTTTGTCATATATCGCGTTGAATGATTACATAAACCGAAGGAGTATACAACAATTAAGCTCTGGGGGAGGTTGGACAGAACCTCCCATCTCAACACATTGATCTGGAAAGACACTGGACAGAAACTTACAAAGAAATACAAAGACGAAACTATTTATACTTCTTCATCTGTCCGAACTCTGTCCGAACTTCCTCCGAAATTAGAGTTCGGCCATGTTCAGACGACTCCGAACCTGGAGTTCGGCTGGGTTTCGGACCCTAGTTCATTTCTCCGACAAATCAGTCTGTTTGACAATTCGAACAGTAACGGCCACACAAGGTTCATGCATCAACATATTGGCCGGCGTACCAACTGGCGGACCAATTGGTACTCCCGTACCAATTGGTACGGCGGACCATATGGTACGGCCACCATGGTATGTTGACTCTCCGACTCACAAAGACGCTCTACTCTAGATACACTACACGAGACACAATGCAGCATAGGAATATGCTCTAACAAACTCCCCCTTAATATGTAGTGTATCTATTCTAACTAAACTTCAGTCTTCAATCTTCAGCATAACTGCATCTGATCTTCAACTTGAAATCTTGTCAGAAATAGAACTTGCATGGCTGGATCAATCTTGAACAATCATTGAACTTCACGATCCACTTGAAATCATTGAACTCCCCCTTTCACCATGCTTGAGTCTTGTCACACAGAACCTGCAATTTCAGAAGACAGAAATGCGGTTTTTTTTTCTTTAGAAATTTAATTTAATCTTGGCGCAAAACTTCTCTTCGAGAATCCAAGATATAGTTTTAAAATCATAATTTTGTATCTTGTATCGATCGGTCGAAAACAAATAAGAAACAAAATCTTTTTGGCTTTTTGAAAACTTAAACCAAAACACACCGAAAATCTTTTTGATTTTTCTTAGTTTATGCTAAAACACATCTAAAATCTTTTTGGAATTTCCAGATATGAAACATAAATGCAATACTGAATCAGACACTATTTTTGTCTTTTGCGAGAAAGATCACGACTTGGGATCATATTGGTCATGACATGCAGAACTACACTTCAATTTCAATTACTTCAGCACACAAGTCATGTCGATTGTTGATATAATTTGTCCATCTTATACTCAGGAATAATCATACTCATAACATCTGGATATGTTGAAATATTGATTAGATTTGCTTTGACCAGTGTACCCCACACTTTCAGACATACTCAGATATGCATTTTCTTATCACACTTTGTGATTTCATTTCTGATTTTAACACATAATGATTGAATTCATGATATCGTCAATTGTGTTCCATGCAAAAACATATAAGAACGTTAAATCGTCTACCTTAAGGTCGATCTTTCAATACGCAGATAAGGCCTCGGATTTAACAAAATAAGAAAATAAAAACAAGTTGAAATTGTAAAACCCAACAACATTCAGGTCGGTACTCCCGAACACGCAGAGAAAGTCCGATGAGTTATACGAAACACCAAAGAAAATAAACCAGAATGTCAAACGAACAACCATCAGGTCGAACTTTTGATACGCAGAGAAAGTCCAATCGTTTAACAAAATAAAGAAAATCAAACAAGTTTAAATCTTTGCAAAACGAACACATGTATACACAGTGACTTCTCATTTACTTTTCCACATATATTTTTAATATCTTGAGATACGCATCAAGATGTTATCCACTTGGTCAAGCATTAGTATTTAATGTATATCACAACTGAAAATTTCCGATTTAATGCCAAGCCTACCAAACACATCAAACAATGATCTTATGGCTTTTTCATCTAATTTATCCATGAGTCACGCACGTAAGCCAATGTACCATCATTTCCCAATTATGTCAGATACAATTTCTTATTTTTTGATGTTTTTGTATTTTAAGTTTTTCAACGTTTTTGTATTTTTCTTTTTCTCCCCTTTAAATGAAAACTCTATTTACACACACACTATTTTTGGTTTTTCAATTTTCTCCCCATAAACTACACACGGAATGTAAAAGAAAGAAAATTGACCAATCGATACTAATACCTTTCAGTTTAGGCTTTCAGAAAAACTTTCAGTTTTGTAATATTAAGCATTGAATTTAAGTTACGCAGGAAACTCCACTATCAGTAACTGCTTGAAGCTTAAACTTCACAATCATCGACAAGTCTTCTTGAAGTACCTGCACACTGGATTTAAATGATTAGTATTCAAATGACCCGAACCACACAGCTTCTGGTCGACCAGTGTCTTCAACAAAATTAGTTGCAGTCGGGATGACCACCTTTGGTCGCCACTGCATTTTTGCTTTTCAGTTTTAACTGAGTCATCATCCTGTGATGAACCACCAACACTTCAATCAAATTGAAAAATTGTTTCGTTTTAGATTTAGTTTTGAAAGGTGTGGACTCAGTAAACATTCTACGATTCATCAATAAATGTGGCAGATTTGTTAGAAATGATCTTTTAACCGTTTCAAGACAATCCTGTGCATGTGTCCCTTTCGGCGACATTGATAGCAAAAACGATATGATTGTTTAGATTGTGGTTTGCCTTGAAATGGATAACACCTATCATCAGATTCATAACTATCAGAATAATCATAAAAACTTGAAACATGTTTGCATGAACCCATTTGGAAGTAGGACTTCGAGGTGTTGAATTTGATCTAGACGACGAAAGTTCTTCCGGAGAACTTTCAGATGAATCCTTCTTCTTTTGTTTTCCTCCAAATCCTTTCCCCATGGTAGAAATGAATACGTGGGCCAAATGATAGACTTCTTCTAAACTTGTGTCTTTCTTTCCTTTCGGAGCTTTCTTGGACACATTCTTCTCTTTCTTCTCAAATTTCTTACCCCCACTACCCAAACCTGAACCTTTGTAACCTGGTAGCTTTGATAGATCAACTTGAGAACTCGAAGAACCAGCTTTAGCAGCTTGATTGAATAAAACTTTAATATCCGCTGATTTTTTAGCTTCGACCAACTTTGTAGCAACATTTTCGTCTTTAAACTGCTTTCCATCTTTTTCAACCTGTTTTCCAGTATAAATAACTCCCTCCCCTGAAATAAACCCACCATAAACAAACTTAGAAGCAGATTTATCAACCAAACTTTCCTCCTTCTCCACTTTCTTGTTAGATTGAGACTTTTTCTTTTTGTCGGATGTTGCAGAAGCAAACTCAGAATAATCACCATTTGCATCAGAAGAATGAAGATCATCTAAAGGTTCATATTGAATAACTGGATGTGGCAGCTGATTGTATTCTTCACTTCCAAACATTTTCTTGAAATTCTCATCATTGCACAAGTAGCTTGTGAATGAATGTGAATTCTTCAGATTATTCAATTGTCTTTTAATTTCTAACACCTCGACATTCAAATCATATATTTTCTTCTGTGCTTCACCCAACGCCTTTTCTGAATCAGTTAGTTGTTCCGAAGCTCTATTGAACAAAAAATTTTCTTGTCTCATCTGATCATGTGCATCATACACTTCTTGTGTCACTTTATCCACCTGCCCTTTATAAATCTCAACATTCCTTGTCAACAATTTTTTTATCTTGTGTCAAGCTTGTGACATTATCGAGTAATCTTGAATGTTCCACTTGACGGTCACTTTCCAGAGCAGTAACTTCATCATGCGCTTTCTGAAGTTCATCATACGATTGCTGAAGCGAGTCCTAGCTTTTGACTTGTTAAACAAAGCATCAAAATCTCCAATTGCATCTTTTGCTTCACTCTCCCACTTTTCAGCATTTTTTACCAACTTTGTATTTTCATTTTGTAACTTCAAAATTTGTTCTTTATCTTCTCCAACCATCTCATCCAACTTTTTCTTAAACTCTACCAGCTCTTCCATCAACACACTCTTTTCTTGTACCAACTTTTCATTTGTCTTGAAAATTTCATCAGAAACTTCACACTTCTGTTTGTAACTTTCTAACTCTACTTCCTTGTTTGTCCTTTCAACAATCAACCCTTCTTTTTCTTGAACCAATTCCTGAATCTTTCTATCCTTTTGAGCACAAAATTCACAAGTTGACTCATAACCACTAATTTCTGAATCAGAATCACTTGATTCAACTTGCACAGTGGCTATAAAAGCAGATTCATTTGGAAAATCTTTAGACCAATCATAACCTTCGTCAGCTTGAGATATCATAGCTTTAACTTCTTTATTGACTTGGTGCAGATGAGGATTGATTGCATTCATGAGCAAAATGTCCGAATTTGGAACATTTGAAACATTTAAGCTTTGACTTATCTAATCCATGTGTTTTCTCCTTGAATAATAGATTTCTTTCCATGTTTCTTCATAAATCTTCTTCCTCTTTCAACTAGCATAGCAAATTTCCAATCCAAATCTAACTTATGCAACTGATCATTATCCATCTGAGTTAAGTCGTCTGCAAACAAGCCAGATTTACCGATTTGGCTAAAAATTGACCCAGAAGAAGATGATATGAAAGTAGAGAACAAGGCAGCTAAATCTTCTGCTGTTTGAACAGGAATATAATTGTTTGTTGATTTATCAAGAATAGTGAACCTGCAACCTGAAGAATAACCAGAATTAGCAGACTGTCCAGCACGCAACGCTTTTGGAGCTGGATTAGAACTTGAAGTAGGAAGTGATGTAGCGTTAGCATGCACAGTAGCATAATTTTCTCCAAAATACAAATCAGGATGTTGAACAGACGGATGTGCCGACTTCTTCACAATCATTTCCATTTCATGAGCTTGTAACTTGCTTGTCAATTGATTGAATGTCTAACCGGCATAACTCGGATCATTAGTCAACATCATAACATAATTTTCCCACTTATCTGTAAGTCCCTGGATGGATCTTACTACTACATGATTCGGTCACAACGATTATAACGAAGTAAATAAAGACTTGCTTTATTGATTCACAATGAGTTATTTTTCTAGAGAGAGAAACACTATAGGAACACACAATTAACAAGATAGAACTCACAGACGTAACCAGTTGACTCTTCGACTCACAAAGACGCTATAATCTAGATACAATACACGAGACACAATGTAGCATATGAATATGCTCTAAAAAACACCACTTTCATGCTTAAGTCAGTACTTTATTATAGAAATAATAAAAATAAATTGAAATTGGAATAGTGGACATTCCTGTTTATGTTAAGGCAATGAGGATCCTTGGGGATCCCAGCAGAATTCTCACATGAAATAAGCCTTAAGATGAATAGCATTCCAGGCCCTTGGAAAAGGTTCTCCTTCCATGTTCAATAAACGATATGCCTCTTTTCCTTATTCAGAATCTATTAAGTATGAGCCTTCCCACTTGGGTGCCAACTTCCCATCGGCAGGATTTGCTTTGTTTTGGAATGCCTTTCTGAGCACCATATCTCCCAAATCCCAAATCTGGTAATGATCTTCCACTTGATGAAGGATATCACCTCCTTCTCCCTTACTTGAACATAGGCTTCTACTTCAATCCACTTAGAGAAGTAATCTGTCATTGTGAGCATAAACACCTCCCCTCCGGGAGCCTTGGGCAGCTTTCCCACAATATCCATGCCCCACTTCATAAATGGCTAAGGTGACACTATAGAATGCAGATGCTCAGCTGGTTGATGCAGAATATTATCGTGTAATTGGTAGGCATCGCATTTCTGTGAGAAGCTCATGGCATCCTTCTTCATTGTAGGCCAATAGTACCCAAATCTGAGAATCTTGGAGAAGAGTGCTCTGCCCCCGGTGTGGTTTACACAATCTCCTCCATGAATGTCTTCGAGCACTTCAAGAGCTTCTGACTTTTCCAAGCATCTCAAGTAGACACGTGCAAGAGATTTTCTCTATAATATGTTATTTAAGATAAGATAGGGTACTACCTTGGTGCGAAAAGCCTTGGGATTTTCACCCTTAGGAATCTCCCTATCTTGTAGTTATTTTCGGATCGGATGAGTCTAGGATTCCTGAACATCTTTGGGATCCTCAAAATCCATGTCTCTGTTACTATCAACTGCGTGAGCTTCCTGTTCAGCTATTGCAGGGGTCCAGATGTGTGTTATTGGGATCCTGATATTCTCTGGTATCTTGAGCGGTGAAGCTAAATTTGCTAAAGTATCAGCTTCTGAGTTGTCTTCTCTTGGGCCCTGTGTTATGTTAAAATTTTCGAAGCACGAAGCTAATTTTTTTAACAATATCAAGATATTAAATGAAGTTTCCCCCTCTCATTGCATAAGAGACATTAAATTGGTTAGTCAATAAAAGGGAATCAATGAATACTTGAATGCACCGGATTCCCATATCCCTGGATTGTTGTAATCCAGCAATCAAACCTGCATATTCAACTTTGTAGTTGGTAGTTGTAATCCAGCAATCAAACCCGCATATTCAGCTTCAAGAATTTCAGAGCCTCATCATGCTTCTCATTCCACTCGAATCTCTTGTTTTTCCTCAGAATATCGTAGAAGTCTGTGATTTTCTCTGAGGATCTTGAAATGAACCTGTTGAGTGCTGTTATTCTTCCTGTCAATCTTTGTACTTCTTTAACATTTGATTGAGATTTCAGATTCATGATTGCCTTGATCTGCTCTGGGCTTGCTTCTATCCCTCTTTCAGTAACCATATACCCCAAGAACTATCGGCATTAGTATCGAATAAAACAGAAGCTTAATGGTTGTTTACTATGAACGTACCCGTTTCCGTGTGGGTGCACGATGGGCATCTTCAGCGTTGATAGCAAAGACTCTTCCTATAGCCTGGTTTGCATTCTGGTCCTTGTTATTCGGGCATTCACTCTTGAAGTGTCCAATGGTCCCGCAACCGTAGCAAGTGCGTTTTGGGCAGCTACGTGCTACATGTCCGTAAGTCTTGCAGATATTGCAAAAGACATTTCCACAATCGAGAGTATGGTGGAGGTTGCATTTGTTGCACAGGGGTGCAGTACCGGTGTAACCGGTCTTTCGGAGGGACTGGACAGTGGCGGTAGCAGCATAGACCTTCTCTGGTCTGGATTCCTCAGCAGGGGTCTTCTCGGAGTTCTCGTTCCGATTTTTCCAAAATTCACGTTTCCGTTTGCTTGACGAAGGGGTGGTACTGACATCAGAGGACTCGTTCTCAGACAATTTCTTGCCAAAGTTTACACCCTGACGATTAGCTTGATAGACAAGGTTGTGTGCCAGACGCACAACATCCTGAAATGTCTGAGGGTTTGAGGAAAGGACATTCCCCTGAATGTGTGGCACAAGTCCCCAGATGTACCGCTCGATCTTCTTGTAGGGTGGAGTGACCATGG
>JBCNJP010000006.1:5778737-5794035 GCA_039602395.1 Deinandra increscens subsp. villosa | reverse complement strand
TAGCCTTGTTGTACAAGACCCATAACATCATATTTATGGAACGCTTATTTTCATATACGGGTGATGGACTGGTATTGAAAAGATTATGAGTCCAAATACAATGGTTATTTAAATGGACTTTTGAAAAGGATGAAAAGGTTTAAAAGGTTGAAAATGTTTTATTCTAAGCAGATATTGTCTAGTGAAAAGGGAAAAGGTGGTTGTGCAACTAGAAGCGGTGAATGACGGTTCCCCGGGGTAACGACGGTTACTCTATGAAAGGTTTTGGGTGGCGACGGTTGCCTGAGGAGCTAACGTGGTTCCAATAGACAATGTTTAGTAGAATGAATGGTTAAATGTTTTGGTATAATTATGTTATGTCTTATACCTGATAAAGGATAAATGATTAAATGTTTTGGTATAAGTCTGTTATGTCTTATACCTGATAAAAGATAAATGATTAAATGTTTTGGTATATCACAGTTATGTTTTATACCTGATAAATGTTTTTAAAGAAGGGGCCGTCAGGCCCAAATGTTTGAGGTAAACCTTTCAAGGAAAGGTAAAAGTTTTAAATACTTAGAACTCACCAGCGTAAGCTGACCTTTAAAAGCATGTATGTCAGGTATCATTGATGTTTAAAGTATCAAGGGAATGGCTGTACCAAGGGCAGATTAGATGGGCAAGCTATCAGGAAAGACTCGGTAGTAGACTGGCATTGCTATAGATAAGATCTAGTTATAGATCATGTTGTTATCTTCCTTACTGTTGTAACTTGTTATATATATAAATGAAAAGTTTTTAAATTCCGTTGCTTAGTTATGTCTATTGTACCATGTGTTCATGAGTAAATCCGACACGTGACCCCTCCTGGAGCCAAGACTGGGAGTGGGCGTCACAGAAAACCCGTTAGTTAATCAGTTTACAAAATCAGTAAATGCTAATGTTCACGTATTAAGGCATTTATGTAAATAAATACAAAGAATGAACATGCGATAACGTATCATGAAGATCAGTTCAATGAAGTCTTGAATATTGTTTTAAATAATAATATTTATTATTATTTTTATGTTCGCTCGCTCGATTGATTAATCGCGTTAAGTTATAATATATATAACTAGGGTTGATCATTATTATTGAACTAATTATTATAACTTGTCGAAATAATTTTATTAAGTTATTACAAGTTAAAATGATTTAACATAAGTAGGTAAATATTAAAGGTTATTTTAATATTTAAATCATGTTATGAAAATTAGGGTTTTGAGTTAATATAAATATAATTATCATTAAAATAATTATATTTACAAACCAAGATGATTTTAACTCAAAGTAGGGTTTCTAAAATTCGTAAAGATATTTATTTGTTGAAAATAATTATTTACGACTCGTTACGTCGTAAAACGTTTTTAAATCGTTTAAAGATTCCGTTTCAATTTCAAAGGTTTAAAAATAAACATTTGATCCGGTTAAAACGTTTTGATTATTTTGATTCTTTTAAAATAATCAAAAATGTTTAAAATATGTTTTTTCATAATTTCTATAAGTCTTTTGATTTTATTTTTATAAAATCATTTTTAAATAACTTTATTTATTAAACAAAGTTAGGGTTTTAATAAAAGACTTTTTATAGAAATTCATTTACATAAAATGTTTCCATTTTTGTATAAAATCCAAATATTTTATACTTTTTTGTCAATTGTTCAAAAATATGATATTCTATCATTTTTGAACATAAAATATATCTATGTATATATTTTATCCATTTTATTTCTTTTATAAAATCTAAACAAGTCTTTTAAAATCTTGTCTTTTAGAAATTATATTTTCATAAAATGTGACCATTTTATATAAAAATGATTATGGTGATATTTTTATGGTTTAAATATCCAAGTAATTTATAAAATCACTAATTTTTATATTTTATCCATAAAAATTCACTTAAATGGTTTTATGTTATCATTTTATGTCCAACCTTTTTATAAATTCATCCTAATGTCCAAGATAGTCCATAAGTGTTTTCAACACATTATCTAGTCCATAAATACTTGTCATTAGCAAATATAAATCCATAAACAAGATGATTCACAACATAAGTCACTACTAATAATTCTTATCATTTTATGTCATAACAATAATCAATTCTAGCAACCATCCTATTAAAACTTATATAATCCATGTAATAACATGAACCATCAAGTGAATATAACCAAATCATCAACTTAGTATATATATAAGTTCATGCAAGTCTCTAATCACTATTTTGTCCATGATAGCGTATTATTAGTTAATATTAAACCAATATAAGATGATTAACCACTAAAATTACAATCAATAATTCTAGTAAGTTACAACATATTATCTCATGAATATAACAATACTTTACTAATTGTAACATGATAATATTAACATGCAATTATGCTAGAGTTTATAGTCATCATAAAATCATCCACAAACCCACATTTTCAAACCTTACAACATTACAATAAAAGAAGGAAAATGTTGTTAGGTGGTTTCGGTTATTCGAAAACGTCACGTTTTAATGTTCCGTTGTTACAATCGTTAGAAAACCTTTAAGTTTAACCCGGTTCGTTGTCAAGACTCGAGGTATCGTTTAGGACATTTAAAACGTACGAGAAACGTAAATGAGGCGGTTAAAAGACTCACAACGAGGAGGTTAGGATAACCCGGAAGAAAGGTGGCGGGTGGCGGTTCTCAATGAAGGACAGCGGCAGCTCCGGTGCCAGCAGTGTGGCGGCAGGAGGAGGGCACAGTTGCACCAACAGGTGGCGGTTCTCAGTGGTGGTGGTGGCTGTTTGTGCGACCAGAAAAAGAGGAGGAGATGGCGGCCTGTAATGGTTCCGAGGGGAGGAGAAGGTGGCGGGGGTGGTTGTGTTCGATGGTGGCAGCATGAGGAATGTGGTGGGGTGGTTGTTTGGTCACGAAAAAGAGAAGAGGGAGGGGGTGGACTACGGTGGTGGTGGTGTCTTCTGGTTACCCATCGAGAAAAGAAGAAAAACAGGTGGAGGTGGGGTCTTTGATGGTGGCGGTGGCTAGGGGTAATGGTGGTCATTGCATTAACAAAATGAGGAGGTGAGTGGTTGATGTGGTAGATGGTAGTGAGATGTGAAGTTCTCGACAGCAAAAGAAAAAGAAGGAGGAGAATGAGGTGTGTGGGTTGGAGACTTGGAGTGTGTAAGTGTACAAACTTGGTTGGTGAATGGTATGGTGGAGTCACCTCCTTACTATTAGGGAATCATTGCTTAATAGTAGGAGAGGGTGTGTACAATTTAGTCATCACAAATCACTAACACACTTACTAGTCTAGTTTTTCTTTTATAAAAATTAGATGTGTAGGTGGAAGTTTTTATAAAAACTCGTTGTGAGTTATAAAGAAAAAGTTTATAAGTATAATGAAAGTTTATAAAAAATATAAAGGTTTGAGGTAAGAAAAATATCCTACAACTTTTATAATAAATGTTGTATAAACTTTATACAAGTTCATGACAAATTTTTATAAAAATATAAAAGATGATAATCATTTTATAAAAATTAATACAAGTTTGATGGGTTTAATTTATAAAAATAAACCCATTGGGCCTTGGGCTTTATATTGGGCCAGAACATTTAAAAGGAAATGAAATTGGGCCGCTCCGCCGATTATGGGCCGTTTGGGCCCAAACGAGGCGCCGGTTTGAGGCCCAGGCCCGTTGTGTGCCGGATAGGTTTTCGGATTGTCACGATGCTTCGGAATATTAAGTTTGAGTAAGGGATCGAAGTTTCGGGCTCGGTTTAATTGTTTTAGGCTTATTGGGAATATTGGGCCAAGTCGGGCCCAAGTGGGTGTTCGGTTGGGGTTACGCTTAAGTCTTGACAACGATTTCAGTTTGTGACGTTTTATTTCATAAAAACAATTGTTTAGGTTGATTATAAAAGTTTTTCAGAAATCAGTTATGTTTTTCAGTTTTCGAACGGGTTACGGATAACGTTTTCAGTTTGTCAGTTTGTAACAGTTTTAAGCTCGACCGTTCATATCGTTTTAAAACCGAATAGTTTTAGACAATCGGTCGCTTATCAGTTTGACGTGTCGATTTTATAAACGTTCGACACCAGTTCCGGATAAATATAAAAATACATTTTATATTTATTTTTCTTGTTATTGAAGTTCCATGATTGACACATGAAATCGTTATGTTTTTAACGAGTATATGCTTCTAGTACAAACGCGGGATTAGGTTTACGTCATCAGTTAACAGTCAGGCACAGTAATTTGCAGTTTAAACAGAAATCAGATCAGATAAAGCATAATCAATACTTAATTAAAAGTCAATGTAAATGGTTTGACCTAGATTTTCGGACGAGGTGTCACATTCTCCCCCAGTTAGAAGAATTTCGTCCCGAAATTCAGTTCTTGATCACTGGTTGACTGCGATGTTTCCGAAAACACGAGGGTGCATCCGACGCATTTGATCCTCGCGTTCCCAAGTGTACTCTGGTCCTCGTCGAGAGTTCCATCGCACTTTGACAATGGGAATGCGACTATGCTTAAGTCTCTTGAGTTCTCGGTCAAGCATCTCGACAGGTTCTTCGATAAAGTGGAGTGTCTCGTCAACTTGAATCTCATCAAGTGGGACGACAAGCGTTTCATCAGATAAACATTTCTTAAGATTACTAACGTGAAACACATTATGCACACTGCTTAGCTCTGCAGGTAGACGTAGGCGGTAAGCTACCGGTCCGATTGTCTCAGTGATTTCAAATGGACCAATGTAACGAGGGTTAAGCTTTCCTCGTTTGCCGAACCGGATGACACCTTTCCAAGGTGACACTTTTAGCATGACGCGATCGCCCTTTTCAAAGGACAAGGGTTTGCGGCGGTTATCGGCGTAGCTCTTTTGTCAATCCCTAGCAGCTTTCAGTCGGTTACGGACTTGAAACACTTTCTCAGTCGTTTCAAAGATCAGTTCGGGTCCAGTCAGTTGACTGTCACCGATCTCGGTCCAGCAAAGCGGAGATCTGCATTTTCTTTCGTAAAGTGCTTCGAACGGAGCGGCTTGGATGCTAGTGTGATAACTGTTGTTATAGGAGAATTCGACAAGTGGGAGATGTTCATCCCAATTAGGCCCGAAATCGATCACACATGCTCGTAGCATATCCTCAAGCGTCTGGATCGTTCGTTCGCTTTGTCCGTCGGTTTGGGGATGGTACGCGGTACTCATGTCAAGGCGAGTACCCAACGCTTTCTGGAGGGACTTCCAGAAGTTCGCAGTGAAACGGCTATCACGATCGGATATGATAGATATAGGTACACTGTGACGAGAGACGACTTCCTTCATGTACTATCGGTTTCCTTAATCGGTAGGAAATGAGCGGATTTCGTCAGTCGATCCACTATTACCCAGATAGCATCACAACCAGATCTAGATTTAGGTAGCTTGGTGATAAAGTCTATAGATATTTCTTCCTATTTCCATTCCAGAATGATCGGTTGTGTCAGTAGTCCGGACGGTTTCTGGTATTCGGCTTTGACCTTTGAACACGTCAAGCATTTACCGACGTAGGTGGCTACCTCGGCTTTCATGTTCGGCCACCAGAATTGATCCCGGAGACCGTGATACATTTTGTCCGATCCTGGGTGGATGGAATATCTTGACTTATGGGCTTCATCGAACACGAGTTTTCTCAAACCTCCAAAGCTAGGTACCCATAGTCTATCCATAAAGTTCATGGTTCCATCAGGCTTTTCAAGTAGTTGTTTCTCCATGCCACGCAGGCATTCGTTCTCCAGGTTCTCAGGCTTAAGAGCTTTGATTTGAGCGTCACGAACTTGTGACGTGAGATTCGAGCGTATGGTCATACTTAATGCTCGAACACATCATGGTTTGGCATGTTCTTTCCTGCTTAAAGCATCAGCTACAACGTTAGCCTTGCCCGGGTGATAACGAATCTCACATTCATAATCGTTAAGCAGTTCAACCCAACGTCGTTGTCTCATGTTTAGCTCTTTCTGGTTAAAGATGTGCTGGAGGCTCTTGTGATCGGTGAATATGACGCACCGAGTCCCATAGAGGTAGTGCCTCCAGATCTTGAGGGCAAAGACAACGGCTCCAAGTTCTAAGTCGTGATTCGTATAATTCTTCTTGTGAATATTCAGTTGTCGAGAGGCGTAAGCGATGACTTTCTCACGCTGCATCAGTACGTAACCTGAGCCTTGATGCGAAACATCACAGTATACAACGAAGTCGTCGATTCCGTCTGGTAAGGATAGGATTGGGGCGTCGCAAAGCTTTTGCTTCAACAACTGGAAAGCAGCTTCGGTTTTATCATCCCAGACGTACTTCTTATGTTTCTGAGTCAGGGCGGTAAGAGGCTGGGCTATCTCCACTTGCGCGTTATCGTCCCTAACTGGACATAACAATAAAGAGAGTGAACTCACCTTAGGGGGCACTGATACACAGCAAAAGATTCAACAAGTCGGTCACAATCAGCCTGTTTGGGTAAATATGGCCTAAACGGGTTAGGAGGTGTCGCGAGGACGAAAATAGCAATATTAGCACCTAAACATGTTTCATGTAGTCACACAAGTCATACAATGCATACAAAAGTTTCAGATTGAGAGAAATTCAAAGAATTGCCATTTTGGTTAAAGTTGACTCAGAAAGTCAACTTCAACACTCAAACTAGTGGCATAGTCAAAATCTATATACTTAGGAGTTTGGATCTTAAATTTTGTAGGCTTAAACTACTTGTTAAACATGACTTGTTGCAAAAAGAATCAATCGAAAACATCAAATAACGAAGAAGTTATGCACATTGCAAGTTGACCCATTTGGCACATAGTTAACTAGTTCATGAAAATTTGAAATTGGCATAACTCACTCAATTTTTGGGTTTTAAACCTCAAATGCTCCAGATCCTATATTTAATATGTGTACATCAATTTCAAATAGCAAACACCCCAACATAATAAGGTTTACATGTCCGACCCGTTAGAAAAGTCTACTTTTTAAAATTTCAAACAGCTTTGAGTACCTGTTTTGCAGCAGCAGTTTGGGTGACCAAACGAAGGTTTTAGAAGGCGTGTAAATAGCCGTTTTAAAGCTAAGACATCCTAGTTTATCACCCAACAAGAATCAATCATGTTCGATCAAAAATGAGCAAGTTATGGCTATTGAAAGTTGACCAAAAATCTGTTTTGTTGTAGAAGGTCAAAGTAGGCAAATTGAATTTGATTAATCCATAATTTGATCAAAGCTTGGAGTTTGTTTACCAAAACCTCCAGATCTTAGTTTTAATATATAAACCTCATTTACAAATTTTAAACTCGTCAATATAACAAGATTAGCATGCCTAACAAATTTGAAAAGTCTACTTTTCACTGAACTTGACAGCTTTGCGCACCCAACTTGCAGCAGTGATTTGGGTGACCAAACGGAGGTTTTAGAAAGTGTGCGAGTAGCCGTTGGAAAGCTAAGACATAATACTTTACTAGGGAAAAAGAATCAATCAGTTTCGAGCAAAATTGAGAGAGTTATGGCTGCTGCAAGTTGACCAAAATTTCTGGTCAAAGCTGTTAGAATTTTTAAGTTTGTAAAAGTTTATAATTTCAATTCTATGCTAACATTTGCTCCATTCAACACTTACTAACAAGTTTATAACCATAATAACATGTAATTTCTGTCATGAACAAGATCATATCATAATCATAGCAAAATCTCATCAAGTAACTAGCATACAAGGACATAAACGTCCAAATTTTCATAACTAAACACTTCCTCTACCTCAAGAACACATAGAACATGCTTATGATGCCATCTTTCCAGATTTGAAACCCTATTCAAATCTGACCCAGAATTAAAGTCAACACATCTTGAGCTAAAACAAGTTTTGTAGACATACCCACACTCCATTTAACACATAAACACAAACTAACACACATGCAACCTTCAATTTCGAAATTTTGAAAACTAGGGCTTACCACTTGAGAGGAGAAATCGCAGATTGGGAGAGAAAAGGAGATGATGAAGCTTCCTTGATGTTATTTGAGCTTGTAGGAAGCTAGAAACCTTGAATCCTTGCTTGATTTGAGGATGGAGATCGAAATTTTTGAAGTATGTGTGTGTGTGTTTGGATCCGTAAGAAAGGGGGAGGGAGGAGGAGATATGAACGTGAATGGGGGTGGAGGTTGGGTCTTTGTGCAGATTTGTTAAATGAAAAGTTACATATTTGGCCCCTCAAGTTTATTTTTAAACATTTTAGGTATAAAAACTCATTTAAATGGGTTTTTGCTAAAAGTTGTAAAGTAAAATTCCTAAAAATGTTTCCAAGAGTTTTTAAATCATTTAACATGTAAGATATTGGTCGGGTTATATAAATTTATCATTTATACACAAAAATCCAAATTTACACATGAAGCTCGGTTTCGCATAAAAATGCAAATTTTCACAACTAACACATAAGATCACAAAATAAGTTCACGAAACAAGTTACTAATATCAATTAGCAAATAAACATGAATAAGCATGTAATTATTTAAATAACGGGTCCCGGGTTCGTTAACGGAACTAACGGAACTAACGGAAAAACTTAACGGGGTTAACTTGGGAAGTTGCAGTTGCTGTGACAACTGCAACTTCCCAAGTTAACCCCGTTAAGTTTTTCCGTTAGTTCCGTTAGTTCCGTTAACGAACCCGGGACCCGTTATTTAAATAATTACATGCTTATTCATGTTTATTTGCTAATTGATATTAGTAACTTGTTTCGTGAACTTATTTTGTGATCTTATGTGTTAGTTGTGAAAATTTGCATTTTTATGCGAAACCGAGCTTCATGTGTAAATTTGGATTTTTGTGTATAAATGATAAATTTATATAACCCGACCAATATCTTACATGTTAAATGATTTAAAAACTCTTGGAAACATTTTTAGGAATTTTACTTTACAACTTTTAGCAAAAACCCATTTAAATGAGTTTTTATACCTAAAATGTTTAAAAATAAACTTGAGGGGCCAAATATGTAACTTTTCATTTAACAAATCTGCACAAAGACCCAACCTCCACCCCCATTCACGTTCATATCTCCTCCTCCCTCCCCCTTTCTTACGGATCCAAACACACACACACATACTTCAAAAATTTCGATCTCCATCCTCAAATCAAGCAAGGATTCAAGGTTTCTAGCTTCCTACAAGCTCAAATAACATCAAGGAAGCTTCATCATCTCCTTTTCTCTCCCAATCTGCGATTTCTCCTCTCAAGTGGTAAGCCCTAGTTTTCAAAATTTCGAAATTGAAGGTTGCATGTGTGTTAGTTTGTGTTTATGATGGTTTCGCGGGGTTTACAGCGTATCGAAAAGGTCATGTTGCGTACAAAATGTGAAAATATCGGGTACTTAGTGATCCTTGCGTAGCTCGACGCACATAGGGTTGATTCAAACATGTCTTCATCCAATCACAAGGTTCGGGTTAGTTATTCGCTCGGTCACTATAGAGCGGGGGTTACCAATGTAAGTTTTCTGGAGACAAGGAATATGAACAATGGGTATCAATATACAATATTGCAGACTTTCCTAGCATACTGCTGCCAAGTGTCGGGTGTCAAAGTTTGTCGTACGGGGGCCCTTGAAGACAATAAGGGGCATGGAAGTGTCATCGATGAGGTTAGCTAGCCGCGTGTCAAAGTAGGCAAATTGAATTTGATTAATCCATAATTTGATCAAAGCTTGGAGTTTGTTTACCAAAACCTCCAGATCCTAGTTTTAATATATAAACCTCATTTACAAATTTTAAACTCGTCAATATAACAAGATTAGCATGCCTAACAAATTTGAAAAGTCTACTTTTCACTGAACTTGACAGCTTTGCGCACCCAACTTGCAGCAGTGATTTGGGTGACCAAACGGAGGTTTTAGAAAGTGTGCGAGTAGCCGTTGGAAAGCTAAGACATAATACTTTACTAGGGAAAAAGAATCAATCAGTTTCGAGCAAAATTGAGAGAGTTATGGCTGCTGCAAGTTGACCAAAATTTCTGGTCAAAGCTGTTAGAATTTTTAAGTTTGTAAAAGTTTATAATTTCAATTCTATGCTAACATTTGCTCCATTCAACACTTACTAACAAGTTTATAACCATAATAACATGTAATTTCTGTCATGAACAAGATCATATCATAATCATAGCAAAATCTCATCAAGTAACTAGCATACAAGGACATAAACGTCCAAATTTTCATAACTAAACACTTCCTCTACCTCAAGAACACATAGAACATGCTTATGATGCCATCTTTCCAGATTTGAAACCCTATTCAAATCTGACCCAGAATTAAAGTCAACACATCTTGAGCTAAAACAAGTTTTGTAGACATACCCACACTCCATTTAACACATAAACACAAACTAACACACATGCAACCTTCAATTTCGAAATTTTGAAAACTAGGGCTTACCACTTGAGAGGAGAAATCGCAGATTGGGAGAGAAAAGGAGATGATGAAGCTTCCTTGATGTTATTTGAGCTTGTAGGAAGCTAGAAACCTTGAATCCTTGCTTGATTTGAGGATGGAGATCGAAATTTTTGAAGTATGTGTGTGTGTGTTTGGATCCGTAAGAAAGGGGGAGGGAGGAGGAGATATGAACGTGAATGGGGGTGGAGGTTGGGTCTTTGTGCAGATTTGTTAAATGAAAAGTTACATATTTGGCCCCTCAAGTTTATTTTTAAACATTTTAGGTATAAAAACTCATTTAAATGGGTTTTTGCTAAAAGTTGTAAAGTAAAATTCCTAAAAATGTTTCCAAGAGTTTTTAAATCATTTAACATGTAAGATATTGGTCGGGTTATATAAATTTATCATTTATACACAAAAATCCAAATTTACACATGAAGCCCGGTTTCGCATAAAAATGCAAATTTTCACAACTAACACATAAGATCACAAAATAAGTTCACGAAACAAGTTACTAATATCAATTAGCAAATAAACATGAATAAGCATGTAATTATTTAAATAACGGGTCCCGGGTTCGTTAACGGAACTAACGGAACTAACGGAAAAACTTAACGGGGTTAACTTGGGAAGTTGCAGTTGTCACAGCCTCCCCATGTTAAAGAATTTTCGTCCCGAAAATTGTCGTAGTGCTAACCGTTTAACGGATATATATATATAATTAAAAAGAATCGAATGAACATTTCGCATAATCGTATGAAGAGTGATTTTCTATAACGAACGTTTTCATGAGTGAGTTGAATCGCATCGCATGGTTAGGTTTAACAAGTGTCACGATGACACCGTATCCGAAATCGAAGTATTTAATATGACGAATTGACCATATGTCCGAGTAGTCTTCAGCTATAGTATCCAATAAGATAACAGAAAGTATTGTGTCAAATGACACGGTAGAGGCATGAAGTGTTGCTAAAAGGTTCGAACGTTAACGTATCTGGAGGGTGGATATGCATCCTTGAATTTGGCTAGGGTTGGGTGATTCTTACAGTTCGCAAGAAGGGTATAGACAGATGATGCTACAGGGCATCACGGTACCAATAGCATCGCGAGTGAATGTGGTAATCTCATAAAGAAGTGCTCTGCTTCACCAAGCCGGTGACAATTTAGGCGTACGCGAGGTCAACGAGTAGTGGTATGTCAGAAATGCAATAACTAGAGGGCCGATTGAAACACTTCACCAATTTCCATGGTGAACCAAGACGAGTGTGGATCTGGGACGAGTAAACGTTGATAAGGGTCTTGAAAAAGTCACAGGGTTGTTCCAAAGAACATGTGATTGGTCTTTTATAATACAAAGCTTGAGTTGTTAAAACGTTGTTGTTCATCTGAGTCGTAACCTATATTTGACCCTTAGTAGGAAATTTATATCAGGATGTTTCCTCTCAATCTAGAGGGTTGGAAAACAATAACTTTTATTTGATTAAACTGTGCGTGTCCCTTCTAGTGAAAATATGCATGAGGGACTTGGGAAATCACAACGGAAATAACATAAATTTTGCTTTATTGTGGGTACTGTCCCATTAAATAAAGTTTCTCAAAATAAGGTTTTTGTCTATGTTTTCAAGGTAAATATGTGTTTCAGCACTGATCTCACCTTCCACATGCCGGCAGTGCTTATGTATAGGGTGTACCGCAGCTAACCCACCACACTATCAGCACGTTGAGGGTGCACCAGTTTCCTTGCCATTCCTGGCTATTTGACAAATCTTGTTAGATAATATAATTGAAAATAAGGTATCTTATGTTTTTCCCCAATGCCTTTGAGTTGATTGGGAGATAAAGATTTGAAACCATGCAATCATGTGAAAATTTTGAATTTTGCAACAAAAAGGCTTTTCCACGTTTTCGATCGGTGGGGTCTTCGTCTATGGTGAGGATTATTAAGGGTTTAGCGGACGCAACGTGAATACGATTTGAGTTTCTAAAGTGGATTCAAAAGATAAGGTAGTCTTTCACGTTTAGGTTAAAAATGGGGTTCGCCCACATGGGATAAATCGTTACGCATATTACCCTCCGGTAAGGATTCAAAATAAGGGTGACGTTCTAATGACCGAAAGGTTCCCTGCAGAAGCATGAATGATACCAAGTATGGGAATACAGACTCAGGATGAAGGGCGAGGTAGCTAGTGTAGGGTAGTTGCAACTATACGTTTCGAAGAGAGTCATCCGGCACAATTGACGCGAACCCGGAGAAAACGATTTGGGTCGATCAATATCAATGCGAATGCGTCAGTGGTGCTACCGTTCAGAAGGATAGACGTCGCGTAAGGTCATCAGTTTATATCGGTCGTCATGGGGGAGTAAGGGTGCAAACGTGTGTTAAGAGCGGGTTTCCGAAACATCAAGTGTTGACGAAATTCTAAAATACTAGCTGGCATTCAATGAAGGTATACACGAATTATAGCTATGGTTTCGCGGGGTTTACAGCGTATCGAAAAGGTCATGTTGCGTACAAAATGTGAAAATATCGGGTACTTAGTGATCCTTGCGTAGCTCGACGCACATAGGGTTGATTCAAACATGTCTTCATCCAATCACAAGGTTCGGGTTAGTTATTCGCTCGGTCACTATAGAGCGGGGGTTACCAATGTAAGTTTTCTGGAGACAAGGAATATGAACAATGGGTATCAATATACAATATTGCAGACTTTCCTAGCATACTGCTGCCAAGTGTCGGGTGTCAAAGTTTGTCGTACGGGGGCCCTTGAAGACAATAAGGGGCATGGAAGTGTCATCGATGAGGTTAGCTAGCCGCGTCGGCTCCTGGCTTGAAGATCATCCAAGCCACACCAGGTAAGAGAGAAGAAGATTCGCTGAAAATCAAGTTCACAAATAAAATGAGTGTTGAAATTGAAGGGGATTGTACGGGTTCAGAAGGTTCTCGACCAATGCTGCTCCGTCAAGTGAAATCATATTTGTAGTAGGGTATAGAGTGCGTGAGATCGCGACGAGGCCACAATCAGCAAATTTGACTCGTTCAGACGTATCAGGGGTTGCTAGTCAAGAGAGGAAAACTCCACAAGATTTTCCCTGCTGAAATGTTGGTTCCAATGTTCGAAGCATAATCGTCGGGTTTCATCGGGTTTGCATTTATGAAGTTGTTGCGCAACTGCGGGAGCTTGGAGAATGGTTATGGCGGTTAACGTCATAGGGGTAGGATTAGGGCTACTGATGAATTAGGCTCAGTTGTGAGTTAGGATCGCTCGCAGCGAGGGGAGATCTTGTCATCGGATAAGATGAGTAATACGGTGTCTTACCGGGGTTATCATTTGCACAAGCATTTTTAAAGGATTTCGATAGGTTGGTAACCATATATAGAAGAAATGTGAATAGATGTGATAGCGTAATGAATACGGTCGAAGACCATAAGCTTGAAAATTTGATGTCATGAGAGTTTTGAAATGAAAGGTCGAGTCCTTACAACTGATGGTTTGCCGAGCAGAATTCCCCCGGGCTTCCATACACTGTAAATTACATTTACGTGTGCACCCGTAACGGTAATTTACCTTGTATGGTCACACTGGTTCCTCTTGCTTTAGCTACCAGGTTCGGGGGGGGGGGGGTAGTACATGGTTTCGAAGAGGTAAGTATCAAGAATGTGCTTTCAAAGGTAACTGACAGGGATTTTCCAAGGAGACAAGTTGTGAGGATAAACAGCTCACTCAATTCCAAAATTTTCCGTTGGTACGATTGGATAAGCAAATGGTTTAACAGGAGTTTGGATAAGGCACGCTACAACGTCCCAACTTAACCTAGAGCTTTCACACATATGCATATATACAAAGAGGGAGAATATCACATTCTCACGGAACTATCACACAACACGCTATGCGATTAAAATGCAAGGTCTAAACTGACCAAGGAAAAAGGGGTGTCGGTATTCTAGGGTAACAATCACAGTTACAAGCATCTCATGAGAAATCATCTGGTTTCATACAATGTTGCCCTATACGAGGCTAAACAGCGTTCTTTACTAACGCACTACGATAAAGGTACTCTCGGTATGTGTTAATGGGTGTCTTACCCGAAGAGGGTCTACTACGACTCCTGTTTATGTTATAAGAGAGTATGACCAGTTAAGCTGAGAATATGTTGGATCATTGTCTTAGAGTCTAGATTACCATGATCTAGGCCTGAAAGTAATCCTACCAAGGTTGTTAAGAATAAACAATGTTGTTAAGGGTTAAACAAGTCCGCTAAGGATATATCAAGTTCGCTAAGCATAAAACAAGTACGCTAAATGCATCATAAAGTTCGCTAAGGCTAACAAGTGCGCTAGGAACAAAATCAAGTTCGCTAGATAGAAGTCCGCTAAGACCAACACAAGTTCGCTAAGAGTAAAAGCTTCAGGTTCGCTAACAGAAGTTCGCTAAGAAGAGTTCAAGTCCGCTAAAGGCAAAATGAAGTTCGCTAAGAAGAAATGTAACAAGTACGCTAAGCTTTATACTTAGTAAAAATTTTCTAACTCAAAAATTTTCCAAAATGCCTAAGTCTCGGGAATGAAAATTTTCTACCACAATTGGGTTCCTATACCAACACAGGATAGGAATTTTAAATGAGGATCACCTTTGGCACGCGGAGCAGTACTTTCGGGAAGTGTTGTAATCAAAGTTTTCAAAACAGTTACAGTTCAGAAATTTTTACTTTTCTAAAAATTTTCTGGTTCGCTGTAACTAAGGGCTCTGATACCAATCTGTCACACCCCCAATTTCCACTAACGGAGTATAACCGTGTGGGGTGTGATCCAGACCAGGATCCAAGTCTTTAGTTACAACCAAGCCGTAGTTAAAGGGGTAAACAGTCATGTATTACATTA
>JBCNJP010000006.1:5763215-5778237 GCA_039602395.1 Deinandra increscens subsp. villosa | reverse complement strand
ACGCTTTAAACATGTAAATTGTGCTTCATGAGTGATACAATTTGATTGTCATTTGTATTTGTTTATAGCATAATATTGAAATTTCAAAATGATAAGATAATTAAACCTACAAGTGAATAATAATTATAGATAGCTACGATTTATTGTAATCCAAATTCAAACTCAAAGTCGACCCTTAACCGGTATAACCCAATATCTCGAACCACCTAAACTAGTTTAGGCCACAATCCAGTTTGTTTACTGCGTGATAAGGTAGCCCATCAGACTGTGAAGCAGCCCAGTAATTTGAGTTAGACTTAGAACTTGGAAACGGGTTGTTAGCAAGGCCCCCTATCTTGGGCCTAAATCCCCCATGTTGGAGTCCACTTTTTAACCTGGCATAAACCCGCCCAATAAAGGTGTACATCCGGCAAACCGCTTCGGGTTGTAATCCGGTTCGGTTTTAAGTCAACGATAGTCAAAACCGGTTCGGTTGAGGTTGTAAACTGTTTTTTAGAGTAGGAATAATCAGGTTCAATGAAACCGGTTCGGGTCGGTTTATACTGGTTTGAAACCGATTTGGTTGAGCCGCATTCCGAACTGCCTAGAAACCAATGGTTCGGTTTCATATAAAGTCAGTTTTGAAAGGGGTTTGGTTTTCCGAACAGGTTTTTCTACCGCCGGTATATTTTTGTAACTTCAAAAATGATTGCATATTGTCTGAAAGTCCAAGGACTAAAGATGTAAAATTTATTAATTATTGTTACGCGGTAGGTTTCGTTGAGCACTCACAGCCAAGTCAACACGGGTACAATCCGGTCAAACAACAAAGAACCAATCAGTTTGTGGTACCCAGCCCAGCAGCATCTGAATCTGAATTTGCATTTGAATTTGAATTTGATTTCATATCAATTTCACAATTGTTAAATGCTTTAACACAGACCAAGAAACCGACAAACAGCACCACAGAACGAAGAAAAGTCACACCTTCCTCCTCCCTTCTCCACCCGTGTGTCCTTTTCTCATTATTTATATCCACAATTCGTTCGTTCATCCCAATTCATTCCCCATCTTACAGCTCGCCTCGAATCCAATCATCTACAAACTCTTTACAGCTATCCTTCACTTGATTTCTTCGTCAATTCAATCAGGTATGTATGGAAACTAGAATCTTCTTCACTCAATCATAACTTTTTTTTTTCAACGGCCAATCATAAGTTATTGATGTAATAATTGCTTACTTATATTTGGGGCTTTTTTGATTTTTGCAGGTCTTGATGTGTAAAGGTTCCAAGGGTAAATTTGGTTCTACAGATTTGGTCATGGAGGGGGAGAATTTTGAAGAAAATAGAATTAGGGCTTTTTTGAAATCCTCGATTTTACTGGAATTAGCAGCTGCGGATGATGTTTTAGCGTTCGAATCGGAGGTGGAAATGAACAGTATGAGTGTAGACGACGTTAGTTTATGGTACGGAAGGAAAAACGGGTATAAACCACAGATGGGGTTTCAAGAACGAACTCCGTTGATGATCGCCGCCGTATACGGAAGCACCAACATCCTGAAATACATACTCACCTCCCAAAACGTTGACGTCAACAAAGCCTCCGATTCCGACGGCGCCACCGCCCTCCACTGCGCCGCCGCAGGCGGCTCTCCTTCCTCCGTCGAAACCGTGAAGCTGTTACTCGAAGCTAGCGCCGATCCCGATTTGACCGACGATAACGGCAACAAACCGGTGGATTTGATCGCTCGCGGCGTCAAATCGTCAAAACGGAAAGTTTTGGTGATGCTGTTGAGGGGGTTTTCTGTAAATGAAGAGGAAATTGAGGAAACGGAGATTGTGGCGGCGAAGAAAGAATACCCGGTTGACGTATCGTTGCCGGATATTAACGACGGCGTTTATGGTACGGATGAGTTTCGGATGTATGTGTTCAAGGTGAAACCGTGTTCCAGAGCTTATTCTCATGACTGGACCGAGTGCCCGTTTGTTCACCCAGGCGAGAACGCCCGCCGGCGTGACCCGAGGAAGCACCAGTATAGCTGCGTGCCATGCCTCGAGTTCCGTAAAGGGAGCTGCGTAAAAGGCGACAACTGCGAGTACGCACACGGGGTGTTCGAGTCTTGGCTACACCCCGCTCAATACCGGACCCGGTTGTGCAAAGATGAAACCGGGTGTGCCCGAAAAGTTTGTTTTTTCGCGCACAAGGTTGATGAGTTAAGACCGTTGTATGCGTCTACAGGGTCGGCTGTCCCATCACCGAAAGCAAGTTCGGTTGGGTCGATGGAAATGGGTTCCATGAGCCCGTTGGGGATCGGTTTGGGTTCGACTCCACCGATGTCGCCTTCGATTGCTCCGGTGAACGGGAACTTGTGGCAGAACAAGTTTGTCCATGTAACTCCCCCGGCGTTGCAGCTTCCCGGTAGCCGGTTGAAGACTGCTTTAAACGCTAGAGATTTGAAGATGGAAATAGAGATGCTGCAAAGGCAGCAAATGATTGATGATTTGTCAACTAATCTTTACAACAACAACAACAACAGGTTTGGGGATATGAAGCCAACTAATCTCGAAGATGTTTACGGTTCGCCCTCTCGCCAACAGATCCGGTCCCCCTACCCATCGTCTCCGGGAAGAAACCCCTCGAGTTTCGGGTATGATTCATCGGCTGCAGTAGCACAGGCGGTGATGAATTCGAGGTCGAGTTCATTCTCGAAACAACGGAGCCAGAGTTTCATTGACCGTGGAGTCGGAACAATCATGAGTCCCCGGTCAATGGCACCCCAGGCGGCTTACTCCTCTGAATGGGGTTCGCCTGATGGGAAGGTGGACTGGGGTTTCAATAGTGAAGATGCTGCGAATAAGCTCAGGAAGTCAGCATCTTTCGGGATCAGAAGTGGGAATTTGGGTTCACCCATGAAGGCAAATCACGAGCCAGATGATTTGTGGGCTGGGGCTGGGCTGTATGGTTCGTCGGAGAAGGTCCCACAATGGGTTGAGCCGATGTACATAGAGCAAGATCAATTGATTGTATAAGGTCAAAAGCTTCGTTAATTCTTTGATAATTATTGATTTAATATATTTCATTAAAGTAGAGAGGAAGAGGAAGAAGATGTTAACTTAGACGACGAAGGGGTCAACTTTTTTTTAATAATTTGATGTAATTTGTTATTAATAAATATCCCAAGCTGGGAATTAAATTTTTTTTTTAATATATTATATTCACATTTCATACGAACTTTTGGAGATGATATATGAATTATTGAAGAAAAGGACAGAAAAGCTGGCCGGTTTGGAATTGGCAATGGCGTGCCCGGCTTTTTCAAAGTTGGACTGGCAACTTTATACCTTATAATAATAATTGAGAAAGTGAAATTCATTCAGATGATGTTGACATACACACATCATCGACATTATGATAAATTGTATTCCACACATAAAATTAAAATTCAAAACTTTTAAAGATAGAGGACTTGGGTTCGGCTTCTTTACCCTATGTTCCCGGTTCATTTAAGGAAAAAAAGAAAATAAAAGAAATATAAAAAACTTTGTGTTTTTAAGTTTCATTTAAGGAAGGAAAAAGAAAGGAAATAAAAGTTTTGTGTTTCCAAGTTTAATTTAAAAAGGGAAAAGTAGAGAAAACAACACAAGTTTTTTAAGTTTTTCTTTCCTTCCGATTTGGAAGGAAATGAACCCCTTCCTTTCTTTTCTTTTCCACTGTGTTTCCGAGTTCATTTAAGTAGGGAAAAGAAAGGAAAGGGAAAGGGAAAGAAACAAAAAAAAGTTATGTTTCCGAGTTTCACTTAAAGGAGAAAATGGGAAGGAAAGGGAGAGAAAGTCAGTTCATTTTTTATTGTTTTTCTTTTCTTTCGAATCAGAAGGATTTTGAAGGAAAGGAATCACTACCCTTCTCTTCGTTTCTCTTCTTTTCCTCCTTTTCCTCTTCATTTCCTCTTCATTTCCTTTCATTTCCTTTCTCTTCTCTTCTTTTTCTTTTTTAAGTAAACTCGGGAACACAGCGTTCCTTTTTCTTCTTTTCTTTTCCTTCACTTTCTTTTCTTTTCTCTCCTTAAGTGAACTCGGGAAAACAACGTTAGAGTTATACAAAGCTCGATTAGAGTTTTATTTAAAAGTTTGAGCTTGTCTTGTATTTTTTTTCTTTTTGAAATGGTAACATTTTATTGAAAACTAGCAAGAAGCTAGCCGAAAACATACAAATTACAAATTAAATAAATACTACGATATGATAGACACCAAAAACTTAAAAACAAGCGATTGGAACAAAAAAGATAAAACAACCAATAATGTAATCAGACACTAAGGTGGTGTTTGTTTTTCTGCAAAAGCTCTTCCTGTTCTCTTCTGTCTGCGCCGCGCAGACCACGCGCAGACATTTAGGTCTGCAGACTGTTTGTTTTCTCGAAGACATTTCATTAAAAAATGTCTGCGCAGGCTCTTCTTGGTGCAGATGTGACTCAGTCACTTCTGACATCTTCTAACATCTTCTAACCTTCTCTTTAAACTGTTTTTACATTAAAAAACATTTTTAAACAGTTTTTTTAATTCTTTTATCAAAAAACATTTTATTAAGTCCTTTTAAAAAAAAATTTCTAAAAACACTTTTTTAAAAGTTTTTAATATATTAAAAAACTTTTAAGAAACTTCTTTAACCACTTTTTTTAAATTGTCTTTTAAAAAAGTAAAAAAACATTTTAAACAATTAATTTTAAAAAATAAATTTTAAAATGTTTTTTTTTTAAATTAGTTTTTTAAATTGTTTTTAAAAAAGTTTTGTTTTTAAAAAAACGTTTTTAAACAATTATTTTAAGAAAAAATATTTTAAACAATTATTAAACAAAACTTTTTAAACATTTATTTAAAAACGTTTTTAAACTGTTTAAAAACATTTTTTTGAACAGTTTTTATAAAATATTTTTGATATTTTATTTAAAAGAAAATTGTTTAAAAAACAATTGTTTGCTAAAATATACGGAAAGAAATAAAATGATTGAATTATGTATAAGTTTAAAAAATGATTTATTTAAATTTCATTTTATTTTAGCAGTCTGCATAAGTTAAAAAACAAACACTCTTCTTCTTACAGACTGTAGAGGTTTAGTCCACCTCTTCTGCTACAGATGTCTACAGATGTGGTCCGCAGACTGCAGACATTTTACCTCTTCAAAAACAAACAGCACCTAAGAAAATCACATCCAGCGAACCGTCCCAGAACACTTCGAACCAGCCTCAAAGCCCATATGCCCCCGATTAATTAGATGGACCATTGTTTAGATTTTATTTTCTTTTAAACGGCTTGTATTAGTTTTACCATTGTTTAGAGTTTTATTTATAGGGGCAATTGTATATTTCCCTCTACAAACTTTAAAAATTTCATACATACCCAACCTAAAAATTTAATTGCGTATATCCCTCACTTGTCCAATGATATTGTGAATTTACCCATTTTAAATTTTTTATTACAAATAAATTATGTTTACATTTGTATATAGGTAAGGCCCTTCTTGTGAAGTTAAACTATATCAAAATATTGGGGTTAAGTGTAAGTTAACGAATTGTATCAAAAACATCACACCATATCTATCTACAAATCTCGTTTATTTCAAGGCAAAGAGTTGGGGGTTCCGTTTCTGTTTGGGCCTTCAATTTGTTCCACAAACCAAGTAGGATACCACCGATTTCATCCAACATAGTGACCGTGTAGATTCTAATCGATGTTACTCCTATCGATCCTCCTTCGTTCCAACTTAAAATCCCTTTCGAGTTTGGCACCAGGAGATTTTATAGATAAAGACAGCATTTTCCCCGTAAACCGCCGACTTACTATATGACATACCCGCACATCAAACATCATCGGCATCGAAAAAGAAGAAGAGTCTCGATATTCTTGGTGCTGGTGACAACTAATTAACATCCTTGGCATCATCGAAATTTCAGCAGCACCTAAAAACCCAAGCAAGAGGCATTAGAAACATGTTGACAAGTTCGGCATGCATAAAAATCGACCAAAGTGATACATTGCTAACCTTTATGTTTGACTAAGTTGATTGCCTTTATAAAAAGAAGATCTCAATAAACTTCTATGAAATGATTTCACGGGATTAAGCCAATTGTATTAATCGTGGAATATCATTGAGAAATAGAAATCTGTGTTATCAAAGAATTTCCTGTTTGGTATGTTATTAAACAAAATTAGTGATATTGTTCCTCCATTAATCAAATTCTGAGTTTGTGATGGGATGAGGTTCAGTTTAAGATGTGTGTGGAAGGAATATTGTCTTGGGTTTATTACTGCAGGTATCTTCATTTTATTTTGGTTTTGTGGGTGAGTTATCGCCGAAAGCTTTTGCTGTGCACCACTAACCCTTTTTTTCGGCCTAAAATGCATAATTCGTTCGAAGGTATTAACTGTGAATCTGAAAAATTAACTGTCAATTTTCAGCACATTTTTAATCTTTAAACGGCTAAGATGAAATAATAAACTGATTTAAGGGACAATATCGCAGCATAAAACAATTACCACTTCAAAAGTGAGAAGTTCACTCAGCGGTAACTATATAATTATAGTTATTGCACCACCATATTTATTTTAATCCTTCATATCATAAAAATAATTAAAAAATATTGATATTTTTTTTAATATAACTTCAATAATTTAATTTTATAAAGATCTTCATATAATTTGAAAAAAATCATCAATTTTCATTGTGATTCAAGTTTAGGCGGTTTAGCCATTCTTGACATGAGATAGCTAGGTTGTATTTAACATGAGATAGCCATTTCATTCACATCCTTACAATTTATACTTTTAGTATTACTTTTTCTCTCTTTTTCGCTCACAACCACAATTAAATAATGTTTTTTTTATTCATTTATCATTATCTTTTCACTCCTTTTTAATCACAACCAAACCTAAATTTTAACAAATCAACAGTTTTTTTATTATACAGATTTATTAAACTTTTTTCTCTCCTTTATTCATAACCACTTATAATTAAACTTTAAACTTTAGAGTTTGTACTCACATATTTATGAGGACTTTATTGTGAATGCTCGAAGAGCATGTATTTCTAAGTTTAAAAAGATTAATTAATAAAAATGGATATAATAATAACCACTTTAGATAGAATGATAAAACATGATTGGATAGCATGTATTTGTAAGCTTAAAAAAGATTAATTAATAAAAATGGATATAATGATAACCACTTTAGATTTAGATAGATTGATGAAACTTGCATGTAAATATTTAGCCTAAATAGAAAACATAATTTATTCTTTTTTCACATGTCTTGATTTGTTTACACATCTTTGTCACATTATTAAACATATTATTCACACCTATAAATATATTTAAGAGAAAATATCTTTAATAATGACTTCTAACATTCTACCAATCAAACCACATGTGATACATCAAAATCCAAACTATATCTTTACATCTAATAAAGCACTAACTCGAATGTCACATGGCTTCTTTCTAAGGTGTCCACCTAGGATTTTTCCACTTGGCATCATCATAATAAACCTCAATATCTTTCATATCTTCCATAAATATTGAATATAATTATGTCAAAATTTTCAAAATTTAAAAACAAAATTTCCAAATTAATTCTTTAAAAAAAATTCAATCATGTCAAACTTTACAAAAATGATAAAGAATGATGTCATACATAATTTTCTATTCTCTTATTATTTTTTTAGTTATCTTATATTCAACCCGTGTAGTGCACGAGTTACTAACCTAGTATCTATATAAATTACCATCAAAGGTAATAGTAAGTAGAAGTTTTTATATTACACAAGAATAAAGGTAAAAGCAAAGAATACAATCACTGCTATTGTGATTAATACAATATTTTTTGAGGGTTGGTTTTTAGTTCTGAATAATTCTTTAATGTTCCAGATCCAAATATAGAAACCCATGGCATCGCACGGGAAAAAATCCTAGTTAGAAACCCCATGGCATCGCACGGGAAGAAATCCTAGTTAGAAAGAAAAAAAAAGGAGAAGAAGAAAATACACATTTCATTCACATTACATGTCGGATAAAAAACCATTTATAGTTTGTATGTGTTCATTCAATCATGGCTACATGTTTGTTGTTCCAAGAATCCCATTTCTAAAATCTTGTAACCATCTTCAAGTCTGTATTTGTTTACACTTTTTTCATTTGAAGAAAACGAATATTGGTCCCTAAACAGCCTGAGAATGTGTTTATACAAACTCTTGAATATTTTCACGTCAAGAAAAGAATCATAAGGTATTCTAGCATCCCTTTCTCTTGTTAAATCTTGACGGGTTTGCTAATTTTCGACCAATTTTGCGTCTGTTTGGTAGTATACAATGTCGCCCTCATCACTCACATAGTGATCCTTCTTCAGACTGCTAATAAGAACTCCAAGCAAGTGAAATGGAAGAAGCCCAGATTTCTTTGGCTCTTTGTAATATTTCCCAAAAACCGGCTTTGCAGCTTCGGTCTACATCATAGAATTTAAATCATTAGTATCATGTTCATATTGTTAACAAGATTTCAACTTTTAGTGATAAAAAATACTCACTGCTTCAATTAGGTTGTAATGAGGGATTTGAGGGAAGAGATGATGTATGACATGAGTTCCTATGTCATGATGGATGTTATTGATCAATCCATAGTCACGATCAAGTGTCGTTAACCCTCCTCTCAGATAACTCCATTCCTGTGATGCCAATTTGAGAAAGTTATCATTTATGAAATGCAAATTCGAAACTCATGGTTGGTTTTTAAAGTTCAAACCTTTCCGCGATACCATGGGAGTTTATCTTCATGACCATGATGATGCAAGTAAGTTACTAAATCAAGCCATATGACAAAACCCTGAATTTGAAGCAAGAAACATGATTGTTAGTCAAAGAGAAGCGGAGAGAACATGATGTTTTAAAGAAAATAACTGCTTTAACTGACCCAATAGGGGATGCCATAAAGTTTAAGTACTTGGAGAGGACCCATGGTGAAGGATAAACCCACAAGCAAGGCAGCCATGGCTGTCCAACACACCGTTGACGTGATGATGTCTTTCCTTTCGTTAGGGAGAAATAGATCGCTGTCAGGGTTGAAATGCGAGCCTTTCTTTCCCGGGCTTCGACTCCACTGTTAATTCACAACCAATTCAAGAGTTGAGTGTTTCACAAATTCGGGTTATTGAAGGCTTTACATATAATGATCCTAAAATAATCAGAACCAGTTTTGTTATAGATACTCTAAATATAAAGCTGATTATTTGACCTCTAAAAAGTTAATAATTATAATAAAATTTTATTATACCTTCTTATTTTAATTTTTGACCCATAAATCTACATCATTGTCTACCATGGGATCTATGAGAACCTCATAATCATGGGGAGGTAACCACCATATACCATTGGGCATTTGGATTATAAGCCCTTTTGGAAGTTTAATTATATCTAAACACTTAAAAAACTGCTTATATGAGACTCTCGGATACAAGATAATTACACTATCACTTGCAAAACAGGACACCAAACACTTAAAGAATTGATTTGGATCAGAGTGAGGAGGCTAACCAGATAGAAAGGGTATGCAAGCATGGGGAAAGGCAAGGTGAACCTTAAAGTTCTTGTAGCATTATTTAAACTTCTGTAGATCTTCTCAGATAACTAAAAACACATGGAAATTTTTGTTAAAATATGTATTGAAAATAAACAAATTCAGTGTTATGAATCAAGATTAATAGTGAGAGACTCACCGGATGCCAAGATTCATCGTTTTCAACATGCCCATGGTTCTGGTGGTGAGTTCTATGGCTAATTCTCCTGTATCATCCAACCCAATTAATCGAAAACAGACTAAATAGTACTATAAATCAATCAAATTAAAGAATTGAAGTATACCATCCATGATAAGGCACAAGAATTGAAGAATGAAGTAGATGACCAGCTACGCTGTTAAGTTTTGCATTATTCGAGAAGCTTCCATGCCCACTACACAAGATAAGATATATATTTATATAATAATAAAAATGAAAATTAACCCAAAAAAATGAAATCTTGATGTGAAACATAAAATCTTGATTACCAATCATGACCCAGAACAAACAGAGCCCAGAACATAGTTGACTGAGCAATCCAATAAAGTGGCCAAACCACCATATTGTTGAAATAAGCGGCCACTGCGGCTAACCCAAAAACCACCACAACATCTCTTAGAACATAACTCATGGACCTCCATGGGTCCTTAACAAAACAATGTTTGGGTATGGCGGCTCTAATATCAGCCAATGTGAACGGTGGTGGTGCACCCGGATTGAACGTATTGCTAATTTCTGTTTCATCTTCATCTATTGACTGTATCTTATCTGGTGCACTCACCTTTAACGCCCAATTCCCATCTCGAATTCTTGAAGATGAAGAGCGGGTTGTGATTGGCTTAGATGTGGCAATTCCGACAAAATTGGAATTGGAATTTGAAAGGGAGGAATTAGGTATTCCGAATCTTGGTTTGGGGTATAATCTTGGAAGTGGTCTTACGCCGCATTGAGATAACACCCAGGTCGCCATTGGAGAAACCCAGATGATGATAGAATCAAAATGCAGCAGCAGGGGTTTCAGATCTTTTTCTGTGTGTGTGTGACTGTGTGTGCAAAATTGAAGGTTATTTAATGTGTGTACGTCGATGATTAAGTGATGAGAGGATATGAAATGCTAGGGCCTATTTCCTCCACGTACCTCAAAAAATTTAGATTCACTTGTTCCAAGATTGTTGAAAAAAAATATACCGCGAGAGGCGTAACAATATCGTACGTTCAGTTTCTGATATTAAAAAATTTAAATAGGACCAAAGGACATTTGGATTAATAGTATAGAGATTATTGTTAGGGTAGTTGTTTACTCCAACCGCATAGTGCGGGGAAGGTGACATGGACATGGATTGCAGCACTGTGTAGTACACCAAAACAAAGAGTTCAGCGTCGTAGCAAAAGGGGAGATAATGGCTCCCTCGCACCGCGTTACGCTCTTTCTTTTCCCCACACATTTTCTCTCTATCTCTCTCACCCCACCTCTCTCTCTTCTTTTCTTAATATTCTTAATATTAAAAAAGTGAAGTGTGATGAAGTATGATAAATTGTGGTTATTACGAAGGTAAAGTTTGAAAGTGTGTTGTGATGAAGTGACACAAAAAGAATGTGGGGTTGAAAAAAATATAGTGGAGGTATTACAATCATCCTTAGAGTCGGGACCTTGAGATCACAATTTCAAACCTGACACAAGGGTGTTTTTCTTAAGTAGTGGGTTTCCTCATTGATGGTGTAATAATAGTTATCACACCAGCATTTAAGCCGCACCCTTTGAAGCACTTTATGGAAGAAAGTGTAGATCCCCACTCTGCTGGACTGAGATTGGAGACAGTCAATTAACTGGTCCCGAGTTAATCTTTGAAACAACTGAGAAAATCTTTCAAGTCCGTAATCGTCTGAAAGCTGCCAAAGACAGACAAAAGAGCTACGCCGACAACCGACGCAAACCCTTGTCCTTTAAAAAGGGTGATCACGTCATGCTAAACAGGTCAAACCAGAACTGAATTTCGGGACGAAATTCTTCTACCAGTATCCTCGTCTGTTTGGAAGCGTCGCATCTACTGGTAACCAGAACTGAATTTCGGCACGAAATTCTTCTAACTGGGGGAGAATGTGACACCTCGTCCAAAACAGGTCAAACCTCTCTCCGTTGACTTTCTAATTTAAATATTCATACGTTTTAATTTTATGATTAACTGAATTAATTTCTAAAATTAATTGATAACCGACAACTGATTTAATCCCGAGTTTGTATACCCGTAAAATATGAAGGTTTTCATATTTTAAATATGGAATTTTAATAACAAGAAATTATATATAAAAGTTGACATTTTATATTTTATCAAAACCGACATAAACTGTTTCACTTTAAAACGTTTAGTGAATATAAAATGTGATAAAAAACATAACGTTGTCAAGACTTAGCCAAACGAGGAACCCGTTAAACCTATTGGGCCCGGATAAGCCCAATAAGCCCAAAATGACCTGGATAAACCCGAAACTTAACTCGGAGACTCGACTCGACTAACCGAGTCACCGACCCGACCCGGAGGCCCAACCCGCGGCCCGATTGGCCTTGGGCCGAACCCGGTTCCCTTTCCCTTTCGGCCCACTCGAAAGCCCAACCATCGGCCCAGCCGCCAACCGGCCCACACCCCCCCCCCCCGATTTCCACATGGGCTTCGGCCCACGCCCCTTTTCATGTCTCTTGGGCTTCGGCCCACATACAAACAATTTAAATAAATTGTTTAGCCCATGTGAGTTTATAAAATTTAGCCCACTTGATTTTATAAACTTTTAACCCATCAACTTTTTATAAAAACCACCACCTTGCTAGATTAATTGCACTTGGTTTATATTTTAAAAAGTTGTGATTTTTAATCACCACTAACCACTACACATTTTATAAAAAACCTTCCCTTGTTTATTAAAACTTAAACAAAGTTTATAAAATAATCACCAACTCCTTAAACTTGGATGAATGTGAGCTTGACAACACTCCTACTCTATGGGAGGATTAGTTGTCATAGGGGGAAGATTAACCATTGGATATTTGACCAAACCTTGGTTATAAGAAGAGAACCCCACCATCAAGTTTCTCCACACCTCAAACTCACTCTCTCCCCCCTCCCTCCCTAGCCGGCCGAGAACCACCGCCAGCCCCCTACCGCCGGCCGACCAGCCACCTCCGGCACCGCCCCAGCCGCCGAGAACCACCGCCGGACCACCACAGCCCCGCCGGACCTCCCTCTTTCTCCACCGATTTCTTTCCCCACTCCTTGTGAGTGTTTCTAACCTCCTTTCCCTTATGTTCTTACATGTTTAACACCCAAATATGATACCCAAAGTCTTGACAACTAAGTTTTTGAATGCTTGCATTTGTTAAACAACTAACAAAAAACTCTCTTCTCTATCTCTTTCTCTCAAGATCAAACACTCTTTTTGGTGCATTAGAATGCTTAAAGATAGCCAAAGAGTGTGGTGAAACACATTTGTGAAATCTAATGAAAGTAACAAGTGTGCATCATGATTCTTGTATGAGTTAGTTGGTTAACAAATTTAAGCCTCTTCATGTTAATAAAAATCATAAAAGATAACTAACTAAGATGATAAGATGATTATATGATTGTATGTTTAATTTATCCTAACACATGAAATGTGTAGTTGATTTCCATTTAATTATTGTCCTAACACAAATGTGTTAGTTGATTGTTAATCAAAATGCCCTAACATAAAAATGTTAGTTGATTGTCATTTACTTATTATTGTCCTAACACAAAAGTGTTAGTTGATTTGTTATATTTATGTCCTAACACAAATGTGTTAGTTGATTTAATTATAAATCATATTATGTTAATAAATGGACATGTCACATGTTAAGATTATGTTAAACAAATAAATCTCCTAACTAGATTAAAGGAATTAAATATATGTTACACATGTGAATTATGACCAAAAATGACTAAACAATTTATGACATGTAAAAGAAACAAAAAGAATATTTCTTGTTTTAGTAAAAATACAACACATTAAATGTGTTATAAAAGTTTCAAGACAAAAAGAATTTTACTAGATTTTGTTACTAAAAATGGAAGGAATAAAATTTATGTCAAATGATTAATTTGACATAAATTCTTGGATTTATTACAAATTTTAACCATTTAAAGACTTGTTATAAAAGTTGAAGTTTTCTATAAAAAGACATTTGTAGAAATAATTATTTCTATAAAAGATTGTTATAAAAATAATCAAAAGACAAGAAAACAACTTTAAATATTTTTATGAACTTTCTTTGTTACTTTGATGAAATCAAAGTAATAAAAAATGAAAATACGTTGCGTAGTAATAAAACCGGGACCACACGGCGATATACGCAAAAACGTAAATGTTAGAGATTTTAAACAAAATTTCTCATCATGTTTTATAAAAATAAACTTTTATAAATCCAAGTGCCGTTATGATATTTTTAAAAATGTTTAAGGAAATAAATATTTCATGTCAATGTTGTAATTAAGAAATGAAGCTTAAAATCCTTGTATGACTAAAATGAATTAAATAATTATTCTTGACTAATAATTATTTACAAAATAATTATAACTTGTATGATTTACAAGTCAAACACATAATTATTTACTTAAAAATAATTATACGAACTCATGAAAATAATAATAAACGTTATTATTTTAACTCGATGTTCAATACTTGATTTAGATTATTAAATGATAATTCCTTATTTATATTTATTGAACATGAATATAAATCATCACACAAAGTGTTTATTTAATAAATACAAGCTAACGGGTTTTCAAACGAATACAAACGGGATTAAAATGTGAAGACTTGACCAGTATCACTTGGGTGACTTATGTTACTCAATTGATTGTAGACCTTATGCATATGTCTATTTATTTAGGACGTTACGTGCTACCGTGCCTACACCGTTTATTACCACCTACCTGCTGAATCTGTGAGTTTCACGGCCCATTTTCTTTTAACTGTTTTATACTTTGGGGGAGAAATCATGAAATCTGATAAATGCTTTTTACTTAATATTATGGTTTATCTATTAGCCGTATGACTGCTTATTCTCTTACTGATTGCCCAATTATGGTACATTATCGTTATAAACGTTTGTACAACTGTATCCCACCATTAATTGATTTCAATTAGCTCTGTACGAAACGATAGCTAGTGAATAGATCTATTTGGGTTGACAACCCTGCCTTAACTGGTAGCTCCAGTTCTGATTCCGGATTGTCTTGGGGTACACGTCAGTTATTCTGCTTTGTTCAGTATCTCTCAGGAGAGATACTATGGGTGGGTAAACCGTTAGTATTTGAAATCAAGGTTCAGGTGAGTTCATACAACCACAAACGGTAAACCAATGTAAGATTTAAGTATACTGAAACTGTTTTACCAACTTTAAACGTAGAGTCATAAACTTGTGAACCTCACC
>JBCNJP010000006.1:5723956-5762715 GCA_039602395.1 Deinandra increscens subsp. villosa | reverse complement strand
AAGAGTTCAGCGTCGTAGCAAAAGGGGAGATAATGGCTCCCTCGCACCGCGTTACGCTCTTTCTTTTCCCCCACACATTTTCTCTCTATCTCTCTCACCCCACCTCTCTCTCTTCTTTTCTTAATTTTCTTAATATTAGAAAAGTGAAGTGTGGTGAAGTATGATAAATTGTGGTTATTACGAAGGTAAAGTTTGAAAGTGTGTTGTGATGAAGTGACACAAAAAGAGTGTGGGGTTGAAAAAAATATAGTGGAGGTATTACAATCATCCTTAGAGTCGGGACCTTGAGATCACAATTTCAAACCTGACACAAGGGTGTTTTTCTCAAGTAGTGGGTTTCCTCATTGATGGTGTAATAATAGTTATCACACCAGCATTTAAGCCGCACCCTTTGAAGCACTTTATGGAAGAAAGTGTAGATCCCCACTCTGCTGGACTGAGATTGGAGACAGTCAATTAACTGGTCCCTAGTTAATCTTTGAAACAACTGAGAAAATCTTTCAAGTCCGTAATCGTCTGAAAGCTGCCAAAGACAGACAAAAGAGCTACGCCGACAACCGACGCAAACCCTTGTCCTTTAAAAAGGGTGATCACGTCATGCTAAACAGGTCAAACCAGAACTGAATTTCGGGACGAAATTCTTCTACCAGTATCCTCGTCTGTTTGGAAGCGTCGCATCTACAGTAACCAGAACTGAATTTCGGCACGAAATTCTTCTAACTGGGGGAGAATGTGACACCTCGTCCAAAACAGGTCAAACCTCTCTCCGTTGAGTTTCTGATTTAAATATTCATACGTTTTAATTTTATGATTAACTGAATTAATTTCTAAAATTAATTGATAACCGACAACCGATTTAATCCCGAGTTTGTATACCCGTAAAATATGAAGGTTTTCATATTTTAAATATGGAATTTTAATAACAAGAAATTATATATAAAATTTGATATTTTATATTTTATCAAAACCGACATAAACTGTTTCACTTTAAAACGTTTAGTGAATATAAAATATGATAAAAAACATAACGTTGTCAAGACTTAGCCAAACGAGGAACCCGTTAAACCTATTGGGCCCGGATAAGCCCAATAAGCCCAAAATGACCTGGATAAACCCGAAACTTAACTCGGAGACTCGACTCGACTAACCGAGTCACCGACCCGACCCGGAGGCCCAACCCGCGGCCCGATTGGCCTTGGGCCGAACCCGGTTCCCTTTCCCTTTCGGCCCACTCGAAAGCCCAACCCTCGGCCCAGCCGCCAACCGGCCCACACCCCCCCCCCCCGATTTCCACATGGGCTTCGGCCCACGCCCCTTTTCATGTCTCTTGGGCTTCGGCCCACATACAAACAATTTAAATAAATTGTTTAGCCCATGTGAGTTTATAAAATTTAGCCCACTTGATTTTATAAACTTTTAACCCATCAACATTTTATAAAAACCACCACCTTGCTAGATTAATTGCACTTGGTTTATATTTTAAAAAGTTGTGATTTTTTAATCACCACTAACCACTACACATTTTATAAAAAACCTTCCCTTGTTTATTAAAACTTAAACAAAGTTTATAAAATAATCACCAACTCCTTAAACTTGGATGAATGTGAGCTTGACAACACTCATTCTCTATGGGAGGATTAGTTGTCATAGGGGGAAGATTAACCATTGGATATTTGACCAAACCTTGGTTATAAGAAGAGAACCCCACCATCAAGTTTCTCCACACCTCAAACTCACTCTCTCCCCCCTCCCTCCCTAGCCGGCCGAGAACCACCACCAGCCCCCTACTGTCGGCCGACCAGCCACCTCCGGCACCGCCCCAGCCGTCGAGAACCACCGCCGAACCACCACAGCCCCGCCGGACCTCCCTCTTTCTCCACCGATTTCTTTCCCCACTCCTTGTGAGTGTTTCTAACCTCCTTTCCCTTATGTTCTTACATGTTTAACACCCAAATATGATACCCAAAGTCTTGACAACTAAGTTTTTGAATGCTTGCATTTGTTAAACAACTAACAGAAAACTCTCTTCTCTATCTCTTTCTCTCAAGATCAAACACTCTTTTTGGTGCATTAGAATGCTTAAAGATAGTCAAAGAGTGTGGTGAAACACATTTATGAAATCTAATGAAAGTAACAAGTGTGCATCATGATTCTTGTATGAGTTAGTTGGTTAACAAACTTAAGTCTCTTCATGTTAATAAAAATCATAAAAGATAACTAACTAAGATGATAAGATGATTATATGATTGTATTCACAGCCCATTCCCTATCCTTATCCCTATAATTTATATATTTGTCATTACTTTTTCTCTCTCTTCCACTCACAACCACAATTAAATAATATTTTTTTATACCTTTATCATTACCTTTTCTTTCTCTTCAATCCTCAAATTTTACAGTTTTACAAAATTTTTCCCCAAATATAGGGATTCATCAAATTTTCCTCAAATATTTCTCTCTCCTCTACTTACAACCACTCATAACTACACCTTAAATTTTAAGGTTTACACACACATTTATTATGAGGAATGGGATGTGAATGCTCTTAGTTGATTTCCATTTAATTATTGTCCTAACACAAATGTGTTAGTTGATTGTTAATCAAAATGCCTTAACATAAAAATGTTAGTTGATTGTCATTTACTTATTATTGTCCTAACACAAAAGTGTTAGTTGATTTGTTATATTTATGTCCTAACACAAATGTGTTAGTTGATTTAATTATAAATCATATTATGTTAATAAATGGACATGTCACATGTTAAGATTATGTTAAACAAATAAATCTCCTAACTAGATTAAAGGAATTAAATATATGTTACACATGTGAATTATGACCAAAAATGACTAAACAATTTATGACATGTAAAAGAAACAAAAAGAATATTTCTTGTTTTTAGTAAAAATACAACACATTAAATGTGTTATAAAAGTTTCAAGACAAAAAGAATTTTACTAGATTTTGTTACTAAAAATGGAAGGAATAAAATTTATGTCAAATGATTAATTTGACATAAATTCTTGGATTTATTACAAATTTTAACCATTTAAAGACTTGTTATAAAAGTTGAAGTTTTCTATAAAAAGACATTTGTAGAAATAATTATTTCTATAAAAGATTGTTATAAAAATAATCAAAAGACAAGAAAACAACTTTAAATATTTTTATGAACTTTCTTTGTTACTCTGATGAAATCAAAGTAATAAAAAATGAAAATACGTTGCGTAGTAATAAAACCGGGACCACACGGCGATATACACAAAAACGTAAATGTTAGAGATTTTAAACAAAATTTCTCATCATGTTTTATAAAAATAAACTTTTATAAATCCAAGTGCCGTTATGATATTTTTAAAAATGTTTAAGGAAATAAATATTTCATGTCAATGTTGTAATTAAAAATGAAGCTTAAAATCCTTGTATGACTAAATGAATTAAATAATTATTCTTGACTAATAATTATTTACAAAATAATTATAACTTGTATGATTTACAAGTCAAACACATAATTATTTACTTAAAAATAATTATACGAACTCATGAAAATAATAATAAACGTTATTATTTTAACTCGATGTTCAATACTTGATTTAGATTATTAAATGATAATTCCTTATTTATATTTATTGAACATGAATATAAATCATCACACAAAGTGTTTATTTAATAAATACAAGCTAACGGGTTTTCAAACGAATACAAACGGGATTAAAATGTGAAGACTTGACCAGTATCACTTGGGTGACTTATGTTACTCAATTGATTGTAGACCTTATGCATATGTCTATTTATTTAGGACGTTACGTGCTACCGTGCCTACACCGTTTATTACCACCTACCTGCTGAATCTGTGACTTTCACGGCCCCTTTTCTTTTAACTGTTTTATACTTTGGGGGAGAAATCATGAAATCTGATAAATGCTTTTTACTTAATATTATGGTTTATCTATTAGGCGCATGACTGCTTGTTCTCTTACTGATTGCCCAATTATGGTTCATTATTGTTATAAACGTTTGTACAACTGTATCCCACCATTAATTGATTTCAATTAGCTCTGTACGAAACGATAGCTAGTGAATAGATCTATTTGGGTTGACAACCCTGCCTTAACTGGTAGCTCCAGTTCTGATTCCGGATTGTCTTGGGGTACACGTCAGTTATTCTGCTTTGTTCAGTATCTCTCAGGCGAGATACTATGGGTGGGTAAACCGTTAGTATTTGAAATCAAGGTTCAGGTGAGTTCATACAACCACAACGGTAAACCAATGTAAGATTTAAGTATACTGAAACTGTTTTACCAACTTTAAACGTAGAGTCATAAACTTGTGAACCTCACCAACTTTATGTTGACCTTTTAAACTCATGATTTCTTAGGTACTTGACACAAACTTCAGAAGACATGCAAATGGGGCTTCATCATGCTATCGGACCTGCTTACGGAGTCATAGTCCCAACTATCCCAATAACCGTTTTATGTTTTCATTATTAAACTAAGACTTATGAATTTTCAAATGTAAGACATTATCGTTTCCACTACTCTTTCCGCTGCAAGATAAATGATGTGATGTTTTTATGAAATTTGAAATTATTAGAAGTCGTTCTATGTATCCTCGACTATGATTCCATTCTCGCTCACACCCAAATCCGTTGACCGGGGTGTGACAGATTGGTATCAGAGTCGTGGTTATAGCGAACTAGGATAAACAAATAAACAAAAACTGACCCTGGACTATAACCCACTCCGAAGCTACCATTTGCATGCAAGACCTTATCTTCCATATGTTTACTTATGCTAGCTTATGTGTTACTTATGCATTACTTCCTTACTTTAGTTTTATACTAACATGATGTTACTGACCACTGTTTCCCACATAGAAACCTGCCAATATAAATAATCTTGGCGCAAAACGTCTCTTTGAGACTCCAAGAAATATTGCTTTTGAAATTGATTTCGTATTCCGTGTTGATCAACCAAAAAGAAATAAGAAATAAAATCTTTTTGATTTTTCAAAACTTTATATCAAAACAAACCTAAATATTTTTTGGTATTTTTCTGATATGAAAAGTAAATGCAATACACAATTAGACACTATTTTTGTTTTTTGTGAGAAAGATCACGACTTGGGATCATATTGGACACAACATGCTGAACTACACTTTAATTTCAATTATTGTAGCACATAAGCCATAACGATTGCAGATATAATTTGCCCATCTTTAAACTCAGGCATAATCATACTCATAACATCAGGATATGTTAATGTATTGATTAGATTTGCATTGACCAGTGTACCCCACACTATCAGACATACTCAGATATGTTATTAGCTTATCACACTTTATGATTTTACTTGTGATTTAACACATAGTAATTGAATTCATGATATAGTCAACTGTGTTCCATGCAAAAAGAAATAAGAACGTTCAATCATCTACCTTAAGGTCGATCTTTCGATACGCAGATAAGGCCTTGGATTTAACAAAATAAGGAAATAAAAACAAGTTGAAATTGTATAACTCAACAACAATCAGGTCGGTCTTGTGGACATGCAGAGAAAATCCGATGAGTTCTACGAAAAACTAAGAAAATAAATCCGAACCTTAACGAACAACAATCAGGTCGTCTTTCGGTACGCAAAAAAAGTCTGATCGTTTGAGAAAATAAAGAAAATCAAACAAGTTTAAATCTTTACAAACTGAACACACGTATACACAGTGACTTCTCATTTTCTTTTCACACATCCTTTTCTTGATATATCATGAGGTACGCATCAAGATGTTGTCCACTAGGTCAAGCACCAGATTTAATGTATATCACATTTGTATACTTTCTGATTGTCGAGCCTACCTAGCACATCGATCAATGATCTTATGGCTTTTTCATCTAGTTTATCCATGAGTTAGATGATGTAAGCCAATGTACCATCAATTCCCAATCATGTCGGATACAATTTCTTATTTTTCAATGTTTTTGACTTTTTGCATTTTTTTTAATGTTTTTGGATTTTTAAATTTTCTCCCCCTAAAAATGACAACTCTATTTTTTAGATTTTCATTTTTAACATTTGAGAAACAACACACTACTTTTGTATTTTCAAAAACAAACTCCCCCTTAAAAAGAGATGGAGTAAAAAACAAATGAAATTTTGATCAATCAACACGAATACTTGCAGTTTAGTATTTTGAAAACAAAATTGATTTGGAAATTCAATTTAAGTTATCACCGATATTTCACCACCAACAACCTTACAATTACCGATAGGTCTTCCTGAAATACCTGCTGACACCAAATAAAACATTAGATGCTTTGGGATCGACCCGATTTAACAGTGTCGGGTCGCCCAATGTCTTTCACATAGTCTGTGTTGGCCTTGGAAGCAACTTTCGGTTTCCATTTCATTGAAAATATTAATTTTTGATCAGAACCTAAAAATGTTTCAACCGACGTCTTTGACGAAGACGACTTACTAGTTGTTCTAATTTTTGGGGACCATGGTTCATAATTTTTTTTACCATTGTTATCCACATATTTGGCATTTTTGTGAACGTATGCAGTCGTCGGACAATTTGCAGCCATATGTCCACGTCGACGATATGCATAGCAAAGTCTTGCACGAAGCTTTGGTGAGAATTTGAAAAAATTCTTTGGTTTCCAACTATGATTCACAGCATGAGAATCGTAGTAACCAAAAGAATGATCAGAAGCAAATGAATCAAAGAAATTATCAGAAGAATCATACCTAGGAGATGATCGTCGTGGTAAGTAGTAAGAACTACTTGAAGAACCTCCCGAATGATAACGACCATTTCTTGATGTATACACATTTGACTTCGTCTGATGAGCTTGCTTTTGCTGAGTCTGAACATGTTTAACAGATTGTTTCTTTGGTTGTTGTTGATGTTGAGGACAACTTTCTTCTGTTTCTGGGTTGTCTAATGCACTGAAACATTCTTGACTTCATAACCCAACCCTTTATGCTTGAATCCATAAATGTTTGTAGATCCAGACGGAGAACCAGAAGCATCTCTCCCTTTAGCTTCTTTAGTAAATTTAGCTTTAATATCCTTCAACTTGTTCTCACGCACCAAAGATTTAATTGCTTCTTTTTCAGATGAAATACTTTCAGACTTTTCAACTTTATCAAAAATGTTTTCGTCTTCCAAAAATATTGATCTTGAATCAAACTTTGGAGCTTCACCAAAAATCTTCTTCTTTTTCTTAGACTTGGATTTCTTTTGCTTAGCTGGAGTAACAAATTCAGAAGAATCATGCAACTCTTGTTGGATATTGAGTGTCCTGACCCAACAGTTATCGTAACCGACCCGGTTTTGACCCGTAAGAGTTACACTGGGTCAACGAACTATTAAATTAATTATTAATTAATTAATTAACGAACAAAAATAAATAAATAATATTTATTTATTTAATAATGCGACGAAACAAATATTATTCGTAAAACGGTTTACGAAGTTTAGACGGATTATTTAATTGTTACTTGATTAATAATTAATTGGTTTGCGTGCGATGGGTTAGTCATTGGGCTTTTACCTGTTAAAGGACCGATAAGGTTTTAAAAGGGGATTAGGAGGCCATTACGTAACAAACAAGAAAAAGTAGAAAAACCCTAACTCTCCCTCGCCTCTCCCCTCGCCGACGCTGCCCTCTCTCTCCCTCTTTCGGTTCGCCGCCGACCACCGCTGGAGCCACCTCCCGTCGCCGCCACGATAAACCCGAAAGACCCTCGATTTACCGCTGCGCGTGCTCGTCTTGAAGCCACTATCGTCGCAGCCCGAGCCCGAGCCGCCGAGGAGAAAGCTGCCGCCACGTCTGCGACTGCCGCCGCTGTTGCTTCCGTCGCGCCACCGCTGGCCGATCAGCGTGAGGTGATCTTGGCCCTACCGGCGCCGTCGAGACCGTTGTTCTCGGCCCCGATCGCAGGTGTCTTCGAGAGACCGATCCCGTGGCTGGCGCCGCTTTACCCGGCCGCCGCCACCGTGCCCCCTCCGCCTCCGCCACGCGCCGCCGTGGACATAGTCTTTGGGACTATCCCGGCTTCGCGCACCGCGTAGATCTCGGATCCGGGTGTCGCAATACGCGATACCGTTTCGTCACCGTCACTGCCACCGCTTGTGATTCGCTCGTTGAGTGCGATCCCATGCCCGAGTTGTTGTCTTCTCATGTTGTTTGACTCAACGTTTTGAGTCCGGCGTTACCGTTCAACCTAGCGCCAGTTCGTTGAATTCCGGTGTCTCGAACGAGTGTTCGGATTCCGCCAAGGTATATCTAACTTGCTTTAGATATTTAATTTAATTATATATTTTTCTGTGTTTACGTGTACACGGTGATCAAATCCTGTCTACGGTTTTATATTATTCGCGTTATTTATGTTTTCCGTTGCGTATCTGTTTTTGATAGTTAACCCGTTAATTACTCGGTAATAAATTAAGACGGGTAACCCGGATATCCACCGTAAAACCAAACAGTAGTATCAGAGCTACGATCACCGCACGTAAATTAGAACCGGTCTTTTCTTAACCGGTAGTTGGCAATTTCGATTTAATTCCAAATTGCGAATCGAATTACTTGTTTGAAATTCGTATTTAATTTCTATTGTGTGTTACGACCGACCCTTTGTTTACATATATTTGTATTGTGTGGTGTGCTGTTTTTCTCTGTGTGGCCCAATTGGTTAACCCATTTGTCGTTAATTTTCTGGTTTTGGTGGGCCCGCATTTTTCCGGGTTCCAAAGTTGTTACTAAAGCTAGGTTTAGTATTGTAAATGTCAATTTTTTAAAAACCAAGACTTGAAGAACGGACACTCGCCAAAAGGAGTCTGAAGGCCAGTGGGAACTGAACCGGATCCGTGAACGCACCTGATTGCCTTCAATGTGGTTGTTCGAGTTTACATAAGTTTTATGTCCCTAATGGTTTTGCTAATATGGCTCTAGCAAAATCATGACCTAAAGTCGTTAACACACAATTTTTATTCGTGACACTTAGATATTTTAATAAGTTATTTAAAATACGAGTTACGATTGATGATAGGGTTTATCGTTTGTGTCTGACGATCACCAATATTAAAATCTATTAATATCCCAATCTGGTAATAATAAATTGATAGTTCATGCCGTCCAAAATCAAGTCATACTTGGAACGTATTTACCGACGCATCAGTGTTGGAGTATCGTTCAACACCGCACTTGGTGCTTAGGGTACCTTCCGAGGTGGAGACATTGGAGTATTCTTCAACACCGTGTCTGTCACAACTCACAATGACCATTTAGGATTGCTATCACTTTACTTGTGCATGCTCGTAGTGTTGGAGTATCGTTCAACACCGCACTATGAATGTGTACAATTAAGGTGGGCATGGATGAGGCTAAACATATCACAAAATATACTTGTTTGTATTTAATGGCCTCATAACCGAGAGTTGCAACTTGAATCTCGCAATTGACACCCGTTGTCAGTCCAATTACACATTTTGCTCCTGAGGCTCATATGACGGTCTCAAGTAAAGTTGTCTAATCGAATTTTCAATTTTTTTTAATAATAAACCTTAGCAATTTATTTTAAGAAAAATATTATTACATCGAAAAACTAATAATAAATTCCTTTGCTTATTTCAGAAGGCTAATGAAAACACTATGCCTCTGAGTTCTATGGTGGCACTCGACCCATTTACTGAGACAAATTTTCTATCATGGCAAACCCTCTTGAGGAACATCTTGAGGCATTTCGGAAATCTATATGTTCTTGATCGACATATCCCGAGCTTGCCGTCTTACTTCCTAGTTCTTCGACTCAGAATGCTTTGTCTTCTCAAACTACCGATGATTATAATGCTTTAATGTCTGCATTGGTATCTTCATATTTCGAGGTTATTACTGGTTCTGTGAGTAATGCTGAATTGACAAATGAAGATTATGATCAAATCGATTATGATCATTTGGAAGAAATGGATTTTAACTAGCAATATGCTATGTTGGTTCGAAGAACGAAGAAAATTTTCAATAAAACTGGTAAGAAGAGATTGAATTAGGATGGGAAAATCGGTCTGGACAAGTCAAAGGCTAAATGTTATAAGTGTTCTGTATATGGACATTTTGCACGAGAATGTCCAAGTTCAACTGAAAACAAGCTGAAGTCTGGTCAACATGCTCATTTGGTTATTCGTTCACCTAATGAAGTTCACAAGGTTGAGAAGAAATCTGTTTCCTTTGATGAAAAACTAACAGACACGTTTTGGCATCCAGATGGATTTGCTTGGAATGCAGATTCTGGAGCAACGATGAAACATGCTCCATTTACTGTTGCATTGACTGCTCATGATGATGATGATGATAGTATTCTGACTGATTCTGATTCCAATTCGACAATATCAATGATCAATGAAGTTAAAGTCGAAGAATCAAATGTCTTGCATGTATAAAGTTGGGAAAGAAGAATGCAACTCTTGTGGAAGATTCTGAATTATTGTCTGGAGAAATTGTAGTCCTCAAGAAAGATTTGGAAGAATTCCAGAAGAAATATTATGAATTGGTCCATGTTCATGAGGATGTTTTGAAAGAAAAGAGAAGTTGGTAGAAGAATGTGAAAAAGCAAAAGCTGAAGCTTTAGATGCAGCTCAAGATTTTGAGAATTTATTTGAAAAGAGTTATCCAGTTCAACAAAAGTATGAAAAGGTGAATGCTCTTATTGTTGAGTCTGCCGCTACTATTGAGAAACTTCGCAACAAGATCTCTATGCTTCAAGATGAAAATGTTCTTTATCGTGATAAGAATGAAGTTTTGACAAAAGACATTAAGAATTTCAAGAAGAAAAGAGAAAGTGTTCTTGAGGAATTATTTGCTGAATGTGAGATCTGGAAGTTGCAAACATACGAATATGATGATCTCAATGCAAAGTTTATCAAGTCACAAAAAGAAGTGTTTGATGCTTAACAAAAAATAAATATCTGAACTGAAGTTGGAAATTTTGGAGTTGCAAAGGAAAGTAAAGAATTGCAAATTGTCACCGACACTGCTAAATTTTTATACAAACAGGATCGGAGTGAGGATAGTTCTAATAAGGATGATATTCACATGGTTCCTCAACCAGTGGATTTAAATGAAGTTACATCTGCTCTGCTTGATCCTAAAGACGAATTGCATGATTATTCGAAGTTTGCCACTGCATCCAAGAACAAGAAGTCAAAGTCTAAGAAAAAGGAAAAGTCTTTGGGTGAAGCTCCGAAGTTTAACTCAAAGTCTATTTTTCTAGAAAATGAACAAGTTTTTGATAAAAATGGTTCAAGTACTTCCTGCAACTGAAGAAGACAAAGTTTTGGTTGAAAAGAATAATTTGAAAGACATCAAAGCTAAATTCACTAGAGAAGCTAAGGGGAGAGATGCTTCTGGTTCTTCTTCAAGTTCATCAAAGATTCCAAGTTTCAAGCACAAAGGCTTGGGTTATGAGGTCAAGGAAGCACCGGTTTAAGCTAAGAATCCAAAAAAAGCTACGCAGAATTCAAAATTTAAAGGTCCAAAGAAATCATCTCATCTGAAAGAAAAATCTTATTTTTCTGGAAGGTCATCATCTTCAAGGAGTCCATCTCCTAGGTATGATTCCTATGATGATTTCTTTGATAACTTTGATTCTGAACATTCTTCTGGTATTCATAATTCAAAGAATTTTTCAAATGTGTTTAAATTTCGAGAAAGACTTTGTTATGCATGTCGTCAACCTGGACATCTTGCTGCTGATTGTCCGACGATTGCATATATCCATAACACGGCTAAGTATGTGGATAACAAAGGTCACATTTTTGATGAAGCATGGTCTCGAACGATCAAATGAACTCGTAAGTCGTCTTGGTCTAAACCGAGTACGTCAGTTGATACTGATTCTGGTTCTGATCAAAAATCAAAATCTTTCAAAATATGGAAACCAAAGATTGTTTCCAAGGCCAACAATGACTATGTGGAAGACACCAGGCGACCCAATGCTATTGAATCGGGTCGATCCCAAAACAACTAATGTTTTATTTGGTGTCCGCGGGTATTTCAGGAAGACCTTTCAATGATTGGCCAATTGCTGACTGAGAAATATCTGTGATAACTTAAATTGAATTTCAAAATCAATCTGGTTTTCAAAATGCTTAACTGCAAGTTTTTCGTGTTGGTTGATCAATTTCTGATTTGTTTTTTCACTCCGTCTCATTTTGAGGGGGAGTTACAAAAATAGTGTTGTTTTTCAAATAGTAAAAAACTGAAAATCTATAAATAGAGTTGTCATTTTTAGGGGGAGAAATTTGAAAATTGAAAAGACAAAAACACTGAAAAAATGCAAAAATTCAAAAACATTGGAAAATGAGAAATTGTATCCGACATGATTGGGAAATGATGGTACATTGGCTTACATTGTCTGACTCATGGATAAAATAGATGAAAAATCCATAAGATCATTTGATCAATGTGTAAGGTAGGCTCGGCAAATCAGAAAGTATTCAAATGTGATATACACTAAATCTGATGTTTGACCTAGTGGACAACATCTTGATGCGTATCTCAAGTGTAACACCCCAAAATTTTATGACTTAAATTATATACGTGTGCTATATTTGTTAAGTAGCTGAAATGCATGTGATATAGTATATATACGTATAATAGAGAAACGTCACGATTCACGTACGAATATTCGGCACGACATTCGAGGAAACATCAAGAGTCGAATTTATAGAATATGGTAGATAACGAAAAAATAAAGATCGTGGGCGCAGACGGGTCTGAAATCCGAGTTATAACGAAGCGGGAAAACGCAAAATAGTGATTTAGGCTTAGTTTGTAATAAAACCGTGTTTAAGCACGAACGTCACTAAATTAACACCGAAGCGAAAATAGAATATCAGTTATTGCAAAATATTTGATTTATAATCTTTATAAAATATAATTGCGATGTTCGGCACGAAAAACAGTGGACTCAGTAACCGTTGCTGTTACGTGATAATAACCGAAATCAATTCGGTTAGCCGTTCGAAATGATTATAACACCTTTGCAAATTATAAATAATTATTATAATATCTATGAAGAATTTCAGTCGAAAAAACGTATTCGGTCTATCAAACGGCCAAGATCGCGACACTGATTAGACGCGCGTTCTACCGCGTAATAACTGAACGCCCATCGGTTAACGTTATAACCGAAGAATATATATAATATTTATATTTATTAGTGTCCCGTAATATTTTAGAGGTTCGGGAATTAATATAACCCGTCATGAAATGTTATATAATTTATAGGTTTAGAATACGGGTATAATACCTACTTATCAAATTTTATACCATATAAATTAAAATATCCTAATTCTTTTACGTTACTCTTGTCCACGACAGATACAAACGCTGTCAAAATTTTACTACATGTTTATCAATTGAATGATGACTCAGTATGTAATTTACATGTATAAATACATGCATACTCTGCAATTCACACACACACCAAATTACAATTCAATATACACACATACATACGACAAAAGAAACGAAAAGAGAAAGAAAGAAGAGAGAGAGAGAGAGGTGTATGACGACAACCCTACTCCCTATCCCCCTTCCTTTCGTTTTTTTTTCCGGCAGCGGCACCACGCCGGTGACCCAGCTCTGCCTCCACCAACGGACCAGCCTCCTTCCGTCACTCCGACGAAACCCAGCCCCACTGTTCCTCGTTTTCTCAACGTTAGCAGCAGAATCCGGCGACTCTCCTGCTCCACCTCGCAAACCTGTAACCACCCGGCGATAGCTCCCTCCGGCGAACCCGATGACCTGCTGTCCTTCGCCACTCCTCCCCGTTCATATTCCGGCCAACATGAGCAGCAAACGACGCAACATGAGCAGCAAACGACCAACATATTCCGGCCAACATGATTTCAAATACCAAGTTAATCGGATATTTAGAAGTTCGCGCGTACCGGAAGGGTAGACGCCTGTACACTGGGGTTTCTGGCAAAAGCGAGGGTATCGCATAAATCCCAACTGGGAAATGGCATCCCTCACTGGGCGATCCCGGGGTGAGCGTTTACTTATAGGAATGCGTGTCTTCATATTATCAACAAAGGAAAAGGATAATGGCCTAAAGGGCATTTTAGTCATATTGACCTTTAAGAGAAATAAACTTAATAACTAAGTATTATTAAGTTAATAAAGAGTTAAATAAAACATAGGAAATGTTTATTATATTAAACCTTGTGTTAACGCCATACAATACGCGATTAGGTTTAATTGGAAGGCATAGCGGAAGTTTTCTCTGAATTAAATGCTTAAGAGAATAAGGTGAGTTCTATGAGCCCCCTTTTAAATGTTTTAAATGTTTTAATGTTTTCGGGCTGATATACATGCAATGATATATATTCAACCGTTTACTTGAAAAGTATTTGAGATGCCTTTACTTGTTTTGTGTTGATACACATACATGGAAAAGTTATAATACTTATAATTGTTTTAAAGTTATTATTACTTGTTATTACTCTTTTCGGGAAGGTTATAATAAACGGATAATGTACAGGATGAAACTTTTATATAAAGCTTTGAGAAATAGAAAATGTGAATGTTTGGTCTAAGCCTATGTATATGAATAAGTGTCGGGTAAATATGATCTTATTAGCCTTGTTATGCAAGACCCATAGCATTATATTTATAAAATGCTTATTTCCATATACGGGTGATGGACTGGTGTTGAAATGGTTATGACTCCAAATACAAGACTTATTTAAATGGACTTTTTAAAAAGATGAAAAGGTTTAAAAGGTTGAAAATGTTTAATCTAAGCAGATATTGTCTAGTGAAAAGGAAAAAAGTGGTTGTGCAACTAGAAGCGGGGAATGACGGTTCCCCGGGGTAATGACGGTTACTCTATGAAAGGTTTCGGGTGGCGACGGTTGCTCGAGGAACTAACGTGGTTCCAATAGACAATGCTTAGTAGAATGAATGGTTAAATATTTTGGTATAATTCTGTTATGTCTTATACCTGATAAAGAATAAATGATTAAATGTTTTGGTATAACTCTGTTATGTTTTATACCTTATAAATGTATATAAAGAAGAGGTAGTTAGGCCCAAATGTTTGAGGTAAACCTTTCAAGGAAAGGTAAAAGTTTTAAATACTTAGAATTCACCAGCGTAAGCTGAATTTTAAAAGCATGTATGTCAGGTATCGGTGATGTTTAAAGTAGCAAGAGAAGGGCTCTAGCAAGGGCATATTAGATGGGCAAGCTATCAGGAAAGACTCGGTAGTAGACTGACATAGCTATAGATAAGATCTAGTTATTAGATTATGTTGTTATCCTCCTTACTGTTGTAACTTGTTATTTATATAAATGAAATTTTTTAATTTCCGCTGCTTAGTTATCTCTGTTGTACCATGTGTTCATGAGTAATCCGACACGTGACCCCTCCTGGAGCCAAGACTGGAAGTAGGCGTCACAAGTTGGTATCAGAGCCTTGGTTTAAGAGATTTAGATACTAGCACAGTATCGAGACTTAAACTAGGACTCTTGGTAAACAAAGTAAGGTAAGATAGGGAATGTAAATGCCAGTCAGGATAGTCATGCCCATCGGAAAAATGTTGCATAAGGAACATATGAGGTAGAACTTGGGGTATGCAAGTACGGAGAATACTCGATTGCAATTAGCTACTGCAAATTGGTATTTTACCCAAATGAACATATCATAGGTTCTAACTGTTGTGTGGCCTAGTGCGGGGTAGGTTAATTGACAGTGAGATACGTGGTCAATAACTGTATGAATGCCTAGAGGAAAATAGTTTTAAAAGACCGATTTTTAGAATATCCGGTTAAGGAAGAAAGGAATAGTACAAACATCAGGGATGACTGTGATGAGAATAATTGGGTTTTGAACGCATCATAATTATATAAGTGCACGTATATAATTATCATGAATTCAAAATTTGGAAACTTCACGTCACATTAGTTCTAAAGTGTCAGACTATTTTGATCGTAAGATCAGAAGATTAGAAATCATAGTCATGATAGGAATGCGAATAGGAAATCCGATACGAAATCTGATGTCAGTAAAGACGAATACCTTCAACAAAGAAATGAAAGCCGTTATGTTATAAATAGTGGCAGAAGCATTGAAGGTTACGTTGCTATCGATTGCTAATCGATTTCTGGAAGCTTTAACAAGAAGAATGTCCAATAGAGCGACCACTAGTGAAGCTGGTCCCAAGGAAGCTTTTGGTAAAAATAGACTCGCGATGAAAGGCAACAGGAACGGTACGAGGAAGGTCTTGAAGATAATGACGGTAGATTCCACAAGAAGGCTAAAGGAGCTTCTGAACAAAGAAGGCCGCTATACTAGATGTGCGAGAAACGTCATCATAGGAATTACATTGAAGAACTCAGGAACCGTTGAAGATAAAAAGAGGTGTAGACAAGCCTAGAATGTCGCCTTAAGCAAGGAAACTGTAGACGTGATAGACGCTGTCACGGTAAAGTGGAAATAAGAATTGCTATGGTGAGAATAGTGGAAACGACGTTCCAAGCTACGTTGCTACCTTCAGAAGACCATCACTATAGGTGATAGGTCGGAAGGCTCGAAACAGAAGCTAGCAGCTTGAAGTTAAGGATAGTTCAAAGAAAGATGATGAAGGTTATCACAAGCTGGATTAAGAACTCACAAGATTAGGAGTATAGAGATCCAGAGTAGGCCAAGAAAAACTTACGTCCTAAGGGATATTATTTCTTCAAATGGCAGGATGAAAGCACACGATGATTGGATGAGCTACTCGAAGAAGATAGGAGAAGCATTGTCAAGGAATCCCGTAGTCAAGCTACCTTAGACAGCTTAGGACTACATCTTCCTTAGGACAAATGCAAAACCATCAAGATAGACGACCTCAAGACGAATGTTGATACGCGGATGAGCCTGACGATTCGAAACTAGCAGCAATGGCAAACTTAGAAGTCGAAATTCGATATTAGGAATTGTCGCACAGTGTATTGTACCAATACGAGTAAATGATCAGTATTTGACAAATGTTCTTCTTAAGATCAATACCCAGTTAAGGGTAACGATAAAGCAAATTTAGACGTTGAATAATTGACTCGCGGGATGCTACGCACAAACTGGAAGACTCGACTTCATATGCAAGGATCGTGATGGCTTGGCAGTAAAGATTACAAAACGTGGAAGTACATAGGTCAAGAGGTAAGTCATACTCAACGTATGCCATTGACTCAGAATCAAAACCAAGAAGTTGAAGAACGTACGAGTGACGTATCAGATCCGGACAAATTATCCAGAGAATCCAATGAGTAGCTCGAAGCAACGCCAGAAACAACGACGCCAGAAGTGAAAACACCGTACCCGTTATCTCCAACAAAAGCAAGAAGATTTCTTTAGATCAAATATATCGCCTTAGGATACTCCAGCAATTTCAAGACGAAGAACGGAAGCCAAGGAAATGCGTAGACTGCAAGAAGATAAAGATCGAAGCTGTCAATGAAAAGCATATATCCTTTGCCAAGGATTAGCAAATCATCCAACTAGCTACGAGAAGCAAGACGATTCCCCGATATCCATTTGAGATCAGAATAGCACTAGCTAAAGGATTAAAAGTGAGCCAATAAAGAGAATGACTTTTTCGGAAACAGAATAATCATTACGAGTGATTAGTAGTATTGACTGCAATGACAGGTGCCCCTTCAAACCCAAAAAACACATGGCTGAGCATGCTGATAAATAACGTTCTAAGGTTCTCAAGGATGGTGAAAAAAATGCATGAAGCATTGGAAGGAAGTACTGAAGATCAGGAAAAGAAAGAAGCTATGTTAATACATCTGAAGCCGCTAAAGACTTTCCAAGGATGTAACGCCATTAGGTTGACTAAGAAGATGTCGAATCCTTTTGGAATCCTAACTAGTAACATGCATGAAATAAAGTAATGAACGGATTAACTCGGGCATCGGTAAAATCACTACCGATTAGGCCTAGTGAAGAGAGAATTGTAGCAGTAGTGTTTACACTCAAGAGATGCAAACATTAAATGAGATTGTACGCAGGATGTCCAAACTAGTTATTTAAGTAAGTAATAAATAGTCATAAAATTATACTGATTTGTTGTGGTTAGAATAGTAATATCATCCTGCATCAGACTAGTAATAGTACACCTCTAGTTGTATCATGGGTGTGGTGGATATGCCGCTGGTACATCCTATATATATACACCTGAGGTACAACCAGAAGTGGCACTAGGATTAGTCTTGTGCAAGCGGATATTACGGGTCACTGTGGAAAAACAAAGCAGTAGCATTCATGAATACGTATTACTTACTAACGAGTAACTGGGGGACTGTTGATGTCCAGAAGAGAAGTTCAAATCTTTTGGTATGCGGATAAATGCTTAACGTACGCAAAAAGTTAAAACAGAATGGCAGAAGCTTCGCGATAAATTTCAACTTTAGGAAATTCGAAGCACATTCCGGTGGGATTCATAATCAGGCTACCCTATATGTAGCTAAAGAGTTATGACACCACCTAAATAGTATGTGATTGATAAAAGGAAGAGTTCCTTTATTTTGAGAAACGTATTCTCTCAAATCATTAGCTAGATTGTTCGTTAGGGATACGTTCCTAAAAGTACTAGCAACATTTATAGAAATGCGGTTCACATTCTAATTGTGAACATGATTTTGAGAATAGAATAGTTAAAGTATTACCTTATCGGTAATAGAGTTAAATGATAGATGGTCATAGAAAGTTTGTTACGATGTTAAAATCGTAGCCTAGGAATCAAGTGGTTCATATGATATGGATCATTAGATGCATAGAAAAGTTTCCGGATTAATCCGGGAAAGGAAAGAAAGGTGAAAAGGTAATGAACTCATTGTGAGTTAAATCACAGTTTGAGCAAGTTTCGAGGACGAAACCTTTTTAAGGGGGTAGAGTTGTAACACCCCAAAATTTTATGACTTAAATTACATACGTGTGCTATATTTGTTAAGTAGCTGAAATGCATGTGATATAGTATATATACGTATAATAGAGAAACGTCACGATTCACGTATGAATATTGGGCACGACATTCGAGGAAACATCAACAGTCGAATTTATAGAATATGGTAGATAACGAAAAAAATAAAGATCGTGGGCGCAGATGGATCTGAAATCCGAGTTATAACGAAGCGGGAAAACGCAAAATAGTGATTTAGGCTTAGTTTGTAATAATACCGTGTTTAAGCACGAACGTCACTAAATTAACACCGAGGCGAAAATAGAATATCAGGTATTGCAAAATATTTGATTTATAATCTTTATAAAATATAATTGCGATGTTCGGCACGAAAAACAGTGGACTCAGTAACCGTTGCTGTTACGTGATAATAACCGAAATCAATTCGGTTAGCCGTTCGAAATGATTATAATACCTCAGCAAAGTATAAATAATTATTATAATATCTATGAAGAATTTCAGTCGAGAGAACGTATTCGGTCTATCAAACGGCCAAGATCGCGACACTGATTAGACGCACGTTCTACCGCGTAATAACTGAACGCTCATCGGTTAACGTTATAACCGAAGAATAAATATAATATTTATATTTATTGGAGTCCCGTAATATTTTAGAGGTTCGGGAATTAATATAACACGTCATGAAATGTTATATTATTTTATAGGTTTAGAATACGGGTATAATACTTACTTATTAAATATTATACCATATAAATTAAAATATCCTAATTCTTGTACGTTACTCTTGTCCACGACAGATACAAACGCTGTCAAAATTTTACTACATGTTTATCAAATGAATGATGACTCAGTATGTAAATTTACATGTATAAATACATGCATACTCTGCAATTCACAACACACACCAAATTACAATTCAATATACACACATACATACGACAAAAGAAACGGAAAAGAGAAAGAAAGAAGAGAGAGAGAGAGGTGTACGACGACAACCCTACTCCCTCTCCCCCTTCCCTTCGTTTTTTTTTTCCGGAAGCGGCACCACGCCGGTGACCCAGCTCCGCCTCCACCAACGGACCAGCCTCCTTCCGTCACTCCGACGAAACCCAGCCCCACTGTTCCTCGTTTTCTCAACGTTAGCAGCAGAATCCGGCGACTCCTGCTCCACCTCACAAACCTGCAACCACCCGGTGATAGCTCCCTCCGGCGAACCCGATGACCTGCTGTCCTTCGCCACTCCTCCCCGTTCATATTCCGGCCAACATGAGCAGCACACGACGCAACCACCATTCCCGTCCGATTTCCCTGATGAACCCCGGAGGGCCAGTGACCATCTCCAGTGACAATGGCGGCAGCGGTGATGCACCAGGGAACGGCGGTGATGGCCACAGTAGGTTGTAGGTGGCGGTAGATGGTGGTGGTTAGTGGTGGTTTAGTACTTGTGTAAACTTAAAACCCGGTAAAAAAGACACCACCGTCCTCTCTTTCGGTTGATTTTCGGTGACGCTCGGTTGGCGACAAGTGAAAACGGCAACGATAGTGGGCCAACGGGATAGCAGAGAATGGTAGCGGTAGTCGACGGCCATTGAAGGTGGTCCACGGTGGCGGCAAACGGGGTGTAAACTAGTGACGTTAATAAAACCCGTCTATACTTTCGGTCAACGTTTCGGTGGCGTAACGAGGTCCAAACGACAAACCGACAACGGGGAAATGCTCGTGGCGAGAAACCAGTCGGAAAGGACTATTTATTTGTCCAAATCGGACAACTTTATTATTCGGTTATTTCGGACTCGTTTCACGACCCGTCAAGAAGGTAATCACGTTATATATCTGTTATTATTACAAACATGATTGTTAAGTTAAAGTTTATATGAAATCATAATAGAACGGGATAAATGATATAAATATAAATTTAAGACGAATAAATATATATATGATTATTAATTAATTTTAATTAATAAAATTGATTAAAGGAATATATTTAAATATTGAATATATATAGACGTATATATTTAATATAAAGGTTGACGATAATGATAAAGAAATTATCGGATTAAATGTTTAATATATATTTAAAACATATTTAAAATATGTTTAATGTATATTAAAGGGTTAATATGGAAATTAGGGTTTTCTAGACACTGTTCTGTCAAACCCGAGTAAATGGTAATGAACCAAGCTTTGAAATTTTAAAGCATGTTATAAAATGTTATAACGGATAATACCCTAAGTCAGTTTTGAATGAAAATGAGTTTTGATAAAGAAATGAGAATAACGGGAAATTAGGGTTTCCAAATATGATTACTTAATAAAAAATAATCCGAAGGGTATGGGGACTTGATTTTTGACATGGAACTTTGTTTATATATATATAATAAGTATATATAAAGTTAAAATGGATAAATGATAAAGTATTTCAAATACCAAGTTAATCGGATATTTAGAAGTTCGCGCGGACCGGAAGGGTAGACACTTGTACACTGGGGTTTCTGGCAAAAGCGAGGGTGTCGCATAAATCCCAACTGGGAAATGGCATCCCTAACTGGGCAATCCCGGGGTGAGCGTTTACTTATAGGAATGCGTGTCTTCATATTATCAACAAAGGAAAAGGATAATGGCCTAAAGGGCATTTTGGTCATTTTGACGTTTAAAAGAAATAAACTCAATAACTAAGTATTATTAAGTTAATAAAGAGTTAAAATAAACATAGGAAATGTTTATTATATTAAACCTTGTGTTAACGCCATACAATACGCGATTAAGTTTAATTGGAAGGTATAGCGGAAGTTTTCTCTGAATTAACTGCTTAAGAGACTAAGGTGAGTTCTATGAGCCCACTTTTAAATGTTTTAAATGTTTTAATATTTTCGGGCTGATATACATGCAATGATATATATTCAACCGTTTACTTGAAAAGTATTTGAGATGCCTTTACTTGTTTTGTGTTGATACACATACATGGAAAAGTTATAATACTTATAATTGTTTTAAAGTTATTATTACCTGTTATTACTCTTTTCAGGAAGGTTATAATAAACGGATAATGTAAAGGATGAAACTTTTATATAAAGCTTTGAGAAATGGAAAATGTGAATGTTTGGTCTAAGCCTATGTATATGAATAAGTGTCGGGTAAATATGATCTTATATGCCTTGTTATGCAAGACCCATAGCATTATATTTATACAACGCTTATTTCCTTATACGGGTGATGGACTGGTGTTGAAATGGTTATGACTCCAAATACAAGAGTTATTTAAATGGACTTTTGAAAAAGATGAAAATGTTTAAAAGGTTGAAAATGTGGAAAAGGTTTAATCTAAGCAGATATTGTCTAGTGAAAAGGGAAAAGGTGGTTGTGCAACTAGAAGCGGGGAATGACGGTTCCCCGGGGTAACGACGGTTACTCTATGAAAGGTTTCGGGTGGCGAAGGTTGCCCGAGGAACTAACGTGGTTCCAATAGACAATGCTTAGTAGAATGAATGGTTAAATATTTTGGTATAATTATGTTATGTCTTATACCTGATAAAGAATAAATGATTAAATGTTTTGGTATAACTCTGTTATGTTTTATACCTGATAAATGTTTATAAAGAAGAGGTCGTTAGGCCCAAATGTTTGAGGTAAACCTTTCAAGGAAAGGTAAAAGTTTTAAATACTTAGAACTCACCAGCGTAAGCTGACTTTTAAAAGCATGTATGTCAGGTATCTGTGATGTTTAAAGTAGCAAGAGAAGGGCTCTAGCAAGGGCAGATTAGATGGGCAAGCTATCAGGAAAGACTCGGTAGTAGACTGACATAGCTATAGGTAAGATCTAGTTATTAGATTATGTTGTTATCCTCCTTACTATTGTAATTTGTTATACATATAAATGAAAATTTTTAATTTCCGTTGCTTAGTTATCTCTGTTGTACCATGTGTTCATGAGTAAACCCGACACGTGACCCCTCCTGGAGCCAAGACTGGGAGTGGGCGTCACATCAAGATATATTAAGAAAAAGATATGTGTAACGTAAAATGAGAAGTCATTGTGTATACATGTGTTCATTTTGCAAAGATTTAAACTTGTTTAATTTTCTTTATTTTGTCAAATGATCGGACTTTCTCTGGGTATCGAAAGATCGACATGATCGTTGTTCATTTGACGTTATGCTTTATTTTCATTAGTGTTTCGTATAACTCATCGGACTTTCTCTGCGTATCCACAAGACCAACCTGATTATTGTTGGGTTATACAATTTCAACTTGTTTTATTTTCTTATTAAGAAAATATGTGGTTTTATGTAAACAACTATAATGGGTTTTATGTAAACAACAGAAATCAATAGTAATCAGAAGCAGGTGAATAATTGTTGAAGAAGAACCTTTCTCATGCAACTAAGATACATAAACACTCAATCGTTATAGCAGAAATGCGAATAGAATTAGGCGATTACCTAAATCTCAACATAGAAGCAAAAACTAACATCCAAGATGATAATCGGCATTTGACAATCGCTGGAGGCATTGCTGACAAAAGTGAGGGAAAAGATCAGGAAGAAGGCGGTGTAAGAGAGATAGTGGAGTTATGCAGGTTTTTCTTGGTAGTGGCCTAGGAGAGAAAACATTGTTAATCGATGGGTGGTGATAGTGGAGTTCCACCGATAACAAGCTCCCTAAACTCTAGGGGAGTTTTGGTAAATTGGATTTAGTCATTGTATCATGCATGGAGACTCATTTAAAGACCCACGATTTTAGTTGAAGTTTATTTTTTGTTTTGTTGTTTTCTTTTTATGTTTTTTTTTCTAATTTATGTCATTTCCTGTATTTCCATCGGTTAGCAGCAGTTTTACATTATGCTCCTAGGGTTAAGCTACGTGGCTTGTGCTCTCATTTTCCCTATATGTAATTCAAGAAAATTTAATGAAAAGGGACAGAGAGTTTAGAAGTGATATTTTGCAGGTTTTTTAAACTTGAGTTTTCCATTGCTAATCTAAACTTGGCATGTTTAGATGGTGTTTTTTGGATACTAATTATGGATTCAAGTGGTGTGTCTGTATCTCGAATTTTGATTAGTTTTGCCCAACGGTTTTGTTCGAGTGGTGAATCAGTATCTTAAACGATCCTTTATGTATCCGTTCGATTTGTTTTCCCGATCCTACCCCCGTTTCCGTTACCAAATATACATCATTTGGTATCAGAGCATCAGGCTCGTTTCCGCACCTTTCTTCAATCCGACTCCGCTTAATCTCTTATTAATTATCAAGTTCGAAGATGGCATATGAATTCAAATACATGGAAGAACAATTGAAGTGATACGATATCGAACCTCGATATGATGACGATGGAATCATGCCCAATGAATATGAGTGTTTATTTGTGAACCATGCTCTTTATGGGATTGTCGTTGAAGAAAATGAATATACTTTGAAGAATTTAACAATAGAAAATGATGCATCTAAAGTAAGTGAATGCTTCCAATCTCAGCAGCATGAATTTAAGTCATCAAAGGAGTTCTTTCTACTTCGGCTAGATCTTAATGAGGAACCAACCCAACTTAAAATAAACGCAATGATCAAACCACTCTTTGCCTTCTACCAGCTTGTGTTCCCAAGGAAAATTCCTCTTTGCCTTATACCAGCTTGTGTTCCCAAAGGAAATTCATCTTTGCCTCCCACCTCCACGAGAGCTTCAACACAAGATCTGTATTCAAAATTTTACGACATCTATTAAGGAGTTTGTTTAGGGTATAGTCTCCTTTCAGATTTTAAACCATCGGATACCTATCAAAAATACCTCTTGAACCACCTCCGATTCAAGATGTGATATTGCCAAAAGTTTGAGGGCAAACTTTCTCCAAGTCAGAGAGGATGATAGGCATCTAGTTCCACCGATAACAAGCTCCCTAAACTCTAGGGACGTTTTGGTAGATTGGATTTAGTCATTGTATCATGCATGAAGACTCATTTCAAGACCCATGTTTTTAGTTGCAGTTTATGTTTTTGTTTTGTTGTTTTCTTTTTATGTTTTTCTTTCTAATTTATGCCATTTCTTATATTTGCATTGGTTAGCAGCGGTTTTACATTATGCTCCTAGGATTAAGCTACGTGGGTTGTGCTCTCATTTTCCCTATATGTAATTCGTGACAATTCAATGAAAAGGGACAGTAGTTTAGAAGTGATATTTTGCAGGTTTTATTAAACTTGAGTTTTCCATTGCTAATCTAAACTTGGCATTTTTAGATGGTGTTCTTTGGATACTAATTACGGATTCGAGTGGTGTGTCTGTATCTTGAGTTTTGATTAGTTTTGCCTAACAGGTTTGTTCGAGTGGTGAATCTATATCTCAAACGATCCGTTGTCTATCCGTTCGATTTGTTTTCCCGATCATACCCTCGTTTCTATTACCAAATATACGTCAGGTGGGGTTTTGTGGAATTAGGTGGTAAAAAATGATTGGATGAGAAAGTGGTGTGTTAAAACGTGATTGGCTGTAAAGGCACAATAAACCTAGACTCATTAAAATGTTGCAAATTGTATTATAATATATATATTTATAATATATATATTTATAATATATATATATATATATATGGTTTGAGACCAAAAGATGTCGCTTTTCTTATATTATTGTTTTATGTACCCATCATATCTCCGCAAATCGCTGTTTGTTAAACCAGTTGTTATCTCCGCAACTCGCGGTTTGGTAACTTGAACTCGTGGAGTGTATTTGGTCTTCCCTCCTTTGGAGGTTGAGATTTCAAACCCTACTTTTGGCTTGTTAGCTTGGTTTGTAAATGAGTCGAGCATGAGCCAAGGGTGACTCACTCGTTTGCTAGCTCGGTTCGTAAATGAGCCGAGCACGAGAGAATGGTAACTCGACCGTTAGTTCGCTCAGTTTTGGCTCGTTAGCTCGCTCGGTGGCTAGATTATATTCACCCCTATTTTTTATTTTATTATTTAACGATTTAAATATTTAAGCCCAATTCAAATTAGTTATTGTATTTCAACCCATGTAAACTTATATATTCATTTGTTTGATATATAGATGTCCTAATTTTCTTTTCTCTTCCATGTAATCACAACTACCGCCGACTTCCAAGTTCTTGCATGTATCAATTCAGTTTATCGTCGACTTTTCCCATTTCCTTTCTATAAATTTCGATCTCCTATGTTTTATTATAGAATATCTTCTTTCAAATTATCAAATGGTGGAATTAAAAATGATGATCATGTCGAACCATTTTACTAGAAAGATTTGTTTAAAATCTCCTTTTAAAACCGAGCCAAACCGAACCCAGCCCAACTGATAATTACAGCTCGGTTTAGAGTTCGAGCCGAGCACGAGACAGCAGTAACTCGGCACGGCTCATGAACAACCCTAATGGCATGTTAGGTGGATTTAGAGTACATAATGAGCCGGTAAAAAAAGTTCTTGTATAGTTTCACTAGGGACTGTGGTTATTCTATTGACAATAAAACTCCTTGGTGAACCTTAAGAGGAGCTCCAATGCGGGCGCATATAGCCCCCGTAGAATTGGGCATGCTTTCCATGCAAACATTTAAGCATGGGGGGAGGGGGGCACATAAGACGAGGAATCCGTGGGGAAGTGCGGCTAGGCTAAATGTGTAATCTCTTTTTTTTCTCCCTCTTACACCAATATAAAACTATATAATATAATAGTGGGGCATGTGGGAAGTGCGGGTACTTTAGTGTTGAGGCTAAAATACGCATGTGGAAAAGATTTATGAAAATCTGATATGACATGATGATTAGCTTTGCATATGAGCAAAGACCATTTCCCGACCCGGACCGGTAAAAGACCGACCCGGCCGAATTAAGTTCTCGGGATATCGGTTTCTTATGACTCAGTCTCACTAGGATTTTCGGGCTTCCCGAAAACCGAACATTACAGCTTTTGGGCCTGGCCCAATTAATTTACAAATTTCCCTAGTGGGTGGGCTTGACTTCTAGTAAGTGTTTTTATCCATCCTCTTGCTAGCCATTACGTTAGTTAGAAAGAGCACTGATAATGATTGCATTGTTTTTATCCATCCTCTTGCTAGCCATCAGCAGCTAGTTTACACATATGGTGTTATAAGGGAGTAGCAAAAAAAAAAAAAAAAAAATCACTTATGAGGCTACAAAAAAAAAAAAAGAAACCTATATAAAGTGTAATCATAATCCAAAATCATGTAGTCATGAAATTTAATAATCCAAAAGACCAAAACCTTCATAATCCAAATCAAAAATACTAAACCTTCATAATCCAAAAGGAACAAAACCATCATAAGTAATCATGTCGATATGAACAATATTTCATGCGTACACTAATCGATCTCCATCTCATAACCCGCAAACCTTCTACTAATCGATCTCCATCTCAAGATTTCTATAACTTGGTTCAATGTTGTCTATACATCTACACATAAAAAGGAACAAGATCATGATCCAATTTACTAAAAAAATATATAAGCACGACTAGGGTAATAGTTTTTAGTTTCTACCGTTTCCAAGATCATCAAACTCCGTCGGATCTGCACCCTCGTTTATAGCTCTCCTCAACTTACGAATCCAGTCTTGCGTGTAGATTAGTGCCTCAACTACAGGAGGAGATAATGAACTTCTATACGCATCCACGACCCTTCCACCCGTGCTAAATACGGATTCAGATGCAACACTTGAAATTGGAATAGCTAATATATATGAAAAACAAAGAATTAAGTTTAAAATATCTCAATATATAATTACATAATTATTGAATATTACCTTTTGCCATTTTTGAAACAATCGGATATCTAGAAGATGAGGATTTCCACCATTTGAGGACATCAAAGCCTTTATCCCACGCTTCCTCATCATCATCTGGATATTTCTGAAGCTCGGACTTAGGTTTATAGGTAGATGAACTTCCAACAACCTTGAACTTCGCCACAAACTCGTCTTCTCCATCTGAAAGAACCTCAGTATTTGTGCCAAAATATGATGAACTTGATGTACTCGCCATTTCATAGTCAAGCTCATACTCCCGAAAGACAAACTCCATTGCAGTTGTGATTTGACCAACAATTAGATTGATAACATGTGCCATGCAACGGACATGTAAGTAACGTCCCTCAAGAATCAGATTATGCAAGGTACCTTTAACAAGTGAATGTCATTAGAGGATATGATATTAATGATAAAAGTTAATAGAATTTGGTTTGGTCACGTACCTTTTAAGAACAACATTGCAGTGTCGTTGGATGATGTGTTGTCGGTTGTAATCGTTAAGACATTGTTAATGTCCCAATCCGATAAACACTTTTGCATAAGTCTTCCAATATCATCTCCTTTATGGGAAACTATAGGTTTAAAGTTGATGATTCACTTATGGTACACCCAGTTATCATCAATAAAATGTGTCGTGATGCACATGTAGTTCACTGATGTGTGTGGTTTTGGATATGAAAATATAGTTGATTTCGGGCTGAAAAACGTCAAAATAACCTTGAAAATATTAAATTATAATTGTTTCTGATGATTATTGTGAGTTTTCAGGTTAAAACAAGTTTGACAAGGAAAACGAGGTGAAAATGAAGAAAAGTCAAAGTTCGGGTCAATCGGTCAAACGCAGAAGTCAAAATAAAAAGTTGCTGAAAAACTTCACGGCTTGCATGCCTTGAAACACCCTTTCATAGCGTAGCTAAGCTGTGAAGCACCTGATCAAGCTGGGATGCTGAGTCGCAGACCAGTCACCGGTGAAACTGCTTCACGGCCTGACTTGCATGCTGTGAAAGACCCTTCACGGCCGTGAAGGACCCTGCCCAAGCCGTGAAAGCCCAGTCCAGGCCGTGTAACCGAGAAAAGTGGCCAGTCAGCCTTTCACGCCCTGATCTGCTGGCCGTGAAAGCCCTTTCACGGCCTGGAGATTTTTTGGAAATTTTTAGATTTCGGCCCTTATAAATAGAGGGCTCATTTCCACCATTTGGGACATATTGGAGAGCAGAGAAAAAGCCAGAGAAAACCCTCATTGAAGACCTTTGAAGATTTGAAGATTCGAAGCCTTCGACGAGTCCGAAAGTAGCGTTTTTCATCATTTCGAGCTTTTATTCGGTATTGTACTTACATTTAGCCATGAATTTCTATTTGAATCAGATTTGTTTTTGTTTAAACATTAACATGGTTGGCTAAACTCTACATATCGTTTAGGCATAGACGAGCCCAACCATGGTCTGATCATGTAATTGTGTCGGTTTTTACATACGATTATGGTTTAAAGTAATAGTTTGGTTTCTTTGTTTCAATTGATGAGATTTGTGTTCTTGATTGTTCTTGGATACTTCTTAGCCTTGTGGGACCCTCATCTTTAGGTTGCAGAGCACCGACCGATCAGGAATCCTATTGTATAGCCGAACCACAGAATCTGCGGCGTATGCGTGAACTAGCAATAGTCACGATCGTTAAGAACCCTAGTCACCAATAAGGAATCCAACCCTTAGGGCTCAGTGAGAAATTACCTACCCTCTGCCAGTAGCCACCCTCGACATTGCCAAGTAAACCAAGTAGTCACCGATAGGTCGGGTCTGCCCTTACTTAGTTGTGTCTAGGGCCTGCTGGGTCAATTGATCCATAGAACTTAACCACTCCACAACCCTAGAACCGTTAGGATCATCCATACCCTAACCCTTCGACCAGTTATGAGTTGAGTCGCCGATAACTCGGGACTTAGCCTAGGGCACTTCAAATCCATAACCATCTTGTCTGCACTTCACCATGGACCATTAGTAACCATTTAGGGTCTGTCTATAACCCTAATAGTGAACCAGTCCATAGGAATTAGGTCGCCTTGTCTTAGGAAGCCAATTCACAAAAGCGACAAGGCGTATGCACAAAACCGATACAATCGATTAAACCTGGGTGGGGGAGTTATTGCCTAAGCTTCAGAGACCTCCGAACTCCAGTCAAAGTTAGTCAGAAGAGCCACTTCTTTGTTTGGCTTGGCTTCAGCTTTGTCGGTGATAGGGATGACTCGAGTTGCAGGCTCAGAGGTCGGTTCAGTGACAATTGGACTCGGGCATTCTCTCTTGAAATGGCCAAGTTGCTTACAGTTGTAACATCTTAGCTTAGCCTTATCAAATCCAACTTTTCCATTTTGATTCTTGAAAGTGTTTCTCCCAGTACGTTCGAAGAACTTTCTAGCACGAACGGTCAACATGGCCATTTGCCATTTTAAGTCGGTTTCTTCCAAATCATCTGGGTCAACTTGGTACATATCCTCAGCAGTCAGAGTCGAACCTTGAAGTTCTCCAGCAGCGAAAGCTTGATAACTTTTGGTAAACATTGAGAACAATCCCATGAATTCGGGTGAGATCTGGTATTTTGCTGAGCAGCGGCAGAAGCAGTTGAAGATGAACCAGATCCAAGATGAGCAGATTGAATTTGAGATGAAGCTCCTTTGGGTGTAACAGTTGAGATGAGAGCCGAATTCGGAGAATAAACTTTAGCGGGACCCATGGCTTGATTGTACTCTCTCCTTTGAACATCCAGATCAAATGACTTAAGCTTGTTAATTACATCCATAAGTTTGTAATCGGAGAAACCCCTCTCTTGTTTCAACATACGAACCTGAATGCTCCACTCGGGTGGAAGAGCATCCAGCAGCTTCTTGATTTGTTCAGAGTTAGTGAGTCCTGAATCATACTTCTTCAGATTGCTTGACACGGTCAGAAAACGGTTTGTCAAATCAATTAACTTTTCATTCTTCATGATGGTGAATGAATTGAATTCTTTAGTTGCTTGTGCTTCTTTGTCCTTCACAAGATCTTCATTGCCGTCATAAAACTCACAAATAGCATCAAACAAACTTTTTGCATCAGAGTACTCGGCGAAACGATTGTAGATTTCTTGCGACAAGCAGAGAGAGAGCACCAAGAACCTTTTGATCTCGATCAATAAGTTTCAAATCCTTCTCAGTAAAGGAAGACGGATTGCTGTTGATCTGGGTTACTTCACCAGTAGTGGTGGTTGGAACATGAGGTCCATCGACGATCGACAACCATTGATTGTGATCGGTGTACAGAAAGAACGATTTCAGACATCGTTTCCAGTCTTCAAAGTTGTCTCCGTTAATCAGCCTCGGTGGTCGGTTTGGAGCAATGCTTTCAGTGTAAGCAACATTGGTACCAGAAGCCATCTCAAATCAGCCTGAAATAAGAAAGACACAAACAAACAAAGAACAAGACAATTTGGTTAGTTTCGTTGGGAGAATTAGTTTCGCCAGCAATTTCGCTCGGAAATCCGGATCAGATGAATAATTTCGCTGGAACTTATAATTTCGCCAGCAGTTTCGCTTGGGAACACTGAACCAAGTCAGCAGTTTCGCCAACTAGTTTCGCTGTATGCACGGGCAGTACTTTCGCTAGGAAATACCCGATGACACACAGTTTCGCTAGCTAGATTCGCTCGAAACTGGTTTGAACTTTCGTTCAAAAATAATGTTGTTTCGCCAGTAGTTTCGTCCAAAACAATTATATGATTCACGGAGACACTATAGTTTCGCTGTATAGTATCGCTGGAAGAGACAGCAGTTTCGCTGTATAGTGTCGCTGGAAGAACCTCAGTTTCGCCCAGAACAGAAAACCCTCTTTTTGAAGAATAAGTGATCACAAACCAATCCAAATCACTATTGAATAATGATCAGTTGATTGCATATGCTTCAGGACATCAAAACATACAATATTCAACTAATTTTCAATCCAAAATAATCAGATTACAGATCCAAATAGATTTTCAAAAGTTTTACCAAAAACACTCAAAAACACCAAAATCAAGAGCACAATGGCTCTGATACCATATTGTTGGTCCTCACTGATCTTAATCAGTGCTAATGAAGGTGTTTTGAGAAGAAAACCAATCAAATATCAATAAAAGATGATTTCCAATAGCTAAAATGGGTTTTTAGTATTGAACAATCACAACTACAACCAAATAGATGATAAGAGATGAACAATAGCTACAAAGATTGAATAGAATGCTCCTAGCCGTCACCAAACTTACCAATAATCAAATAATCAGAAATCTTGTATTAGGGTTGCAAAAGTTGCAAAGGTTACAAATGAGAGCACAAAGGCTACTATTTATACAGATCAGTAGACAGTTTCGCTGGTAGTTTCGCTGGCCAAGCGAAACTGTTACTGAGACAACCCTAATCTAGATACCGAGCGAAACAACAGTTTCGCTCGGTAGTTTCGCTAGCTAACAAAAGACAATATTACAAATGAAACTAAACTAAACAAGCCGACTAAACAAAACTATGAATTCCTCCCTACATTGATCTTCAATACGTATACATATTTCCATGTCTCGTGCATTGTAGTTCCTTGAGTATATATATATAAATTAAGTATAATATATAATATAAAAAAATCGAAAATCAATCTCTCACGGCTTGACAGGCCGTGAGAGTCGTCTCACAGCCACACATGCCGGAAAACAGAGTCGGTCACCAGGTCAAGCTACTTTCATCGAGAATGGGACAAACCCAGGCCTTCACGGCTTGGGCCTGCCCGTGAAGGGTTGCCTCGCGGCCGTGTAAGAATTTTTGGAAAGTTTCTTTTGTCCCTTCTTTAAAACACCCTGGACCACCAAGCCAAACCCTACCACATTCACAGCCGACAACCCCCCCCCCCCCCCTCACCCACGTTCACCACCTCCTTCCACGGTTCTTCTGCTCACGTCACCCGACCACCGTCATCCTCACGTCATCAAGGTAAGATCTCCTCTCTCACCTTCGGTTTATTCAATATCTGCCCCTCTCGATGTCAACCTCCATCCCCGTCAAATTTTTTTTTACGATTCTGCAAATAAACCAGTATGGGGAGGTCGACATCGAGTGCAATCGCACCCTGCTGACTCGCGACCACCAACCCAGTCTTGTCTTGCGGTTGTCAACCAAAGCCCCAAATTTTTCGAACTAGATCTTCATCCCCATCGTTTTTTTTAAATCTTTTTGTAAATAAAAGTATGGGGATGTCTTCTGGGGTTAATCCGAGACTACTGGAACAGACCGCACCTGATTTGGTTGAAAACCGAGTAGCCTGCAATTTTCTTAAAATTCTGATGGTTTTCACGGCATGCAGCCCGTGAACCCGCCATTCACGGCTTCAGCCAGGCCGTGAACACGGCGACTAACCATGTTATCGATAACCAAGCCTTTCACGGCTTGGCCTGATCTGCCCCACGCCGTGAAACAGCTTTCACGGCCAGACCCAGGCCGTGAAAGCCTGCTGACCAAAATTTTTATTTTTCGTTTTGTGCGTCTCGCGGGTGTTTCGACCAACTTTTTATACTTCTTTGACCTGTGTGAGACCTCTGAACACAGAATTACAGTTTTACAATTCGGTCAGTCGGTTATCATGAATTTTGGCTCGTTTTTAATCATTTTTCACTTTCATTATGTAACAATGGCCCAAGCTCATCGTTATTTGCAATTCAACGGTACTGACACCCGTGACAGAAGATGTGCTACGAAGCTAACGAAGCATCAGGACCGCCCCTTACTCGAGATGAGGGTCATCAGTTGGCCTCTTTTAAAGACTTTTGGTCAACGGGAACGTGCTCTGGAGTTGGTTAATGATCGTTGGCGCAAACTTTTCAACATCAGGAGAAACCAGTATCGAGAAATGGTTGTTGAATTCTTTTCGAGCTTCACTTTCTCATATCCATGCTCGAACTTGTTTGCGGAAAATATGGCAAAGTTTAGGTTGGGGGGAACCTAGAGAAACATGTCGGTGGCTCAGTTCGCAGTGGCCACCACACTTTACACTGAAGAGGAACTTCTTACTGCAGCTTTTACAGGAGGGATACATGAGTTCCCTTCCGATCAGGATCATCTAGACTTCTGGCGGCAGATTGGTGAGGGTCATTATGATGTCGTGAGCACATAAAGTACTCAAATTCATGACCCTATTTATCGTTATCTGCACAGGGTGATTGGGGGGACAGTCACTGCTAGGCACGATTGTGGTGCCATGTCCCTAAGATATCTGTTTTTTCTGTATTGCATGCACACTGGGACGAACTGCAACCTTGCGCATTGTCTTCTTCACCTTTTTACTCGTTGCAGTTGTAGCAGGCAGGCAAGTTGGCTAGTTGGTGGCTCAATCATCAGCCTTCTAGCATCACACTTTGGGGTCAGTAAGAGGGGATGCACGAAGACAACAGGGGTCAAAGAGGTGGATTTAACTATGTGTAAAAAGATGGAAATGGTGACGGCTGTTAGACCTTGGCGACTCATTGATAGTGAAGGTCTGGTTTGGGATCCACTTCCGATAGTTCAGGAGGAGGCAGCACAGGAACAGCAGAACGAGTAGGTACAACGACCTCCTAGTCCCACCTACACACCTGCCTCTGAAGCAGGTCCTTCTGGAGTCCTTACTTTCGACGAGCAGATTGAAGACCGCGGTTGGGAAGGTTTGTTGGACGCATTAGAGCACCCCATGCAGCAGCCATGGAACTATAGGGTGCCAGAGCCTGAGGACATCCATGATATACCACATCCCACCTCGGCGGATGTACTGGCCCGCATATCTCACCTACAGGCTCACATTGACAACAGGTTTGGGGACTTAACTCAACACTTTGATCAGCAGATTACCGAACTCCGTTACCAGCAGAACGCGAGTTTCACTCATGTTAATGATCAGATTCAGGAGCTGCGCGATACATTCAGGCCACCCAGTGGACAGCGAGCTTCCCCCGAGTATTCAGACATGCCCAGGGTGCCACATCAGATGTCACCCTCTGATTTTATACCCCACTTCCCATAGGGGGGTGTCCATGCTTATCCACATAGCCTTATTACATTTCTATTGGTTTTGATACTATGTTTGGTTTTTTGCACTATGTCTTTTGGTTTGGTCTGGTGTTTTGGATGCTAAACTTGTTGGTTGTTTGATGCTGGCTATGTGGTTTGTGATGGAATGCATTATGATTCTTATTACTACTATCTGGCATGTTTTGTTTAACTCTTTTCTTTTTGTTTGTGTGGTGTGTTTTCATTTCTGTATATAATGTTGTACATGATGATGAAACTTTGGCTTGAAGTATGATATTTCAGAAGCAAGTTGTTCGATGTGTGTGGAAGTGAGTATCATGGGAAATCACAACAATCAGGGAGTTCCTTTTACCCAACCCTTTTGTTTATTTCTATATTTTCTGCATTGAGGACATTGCATTTTTCTAAGTATGGGGATGGCAAGGGTTGGCTAAGTGAATTGAATATAACTCCCTCACCACATCAAAAGTCTGAAAATCCCTCAAAATGTTGAAATTTGTTGAAATTTTTTCCCCAATCTCATATGACACGAAAGTACACCGTTTTAACGTAAATCACAGATAATTTATTTGTGCCTTATCGTGTCTGCGAGTCGCAAGAACGGTTTTCCTTAAAGGTTTATTTTTATAAATCACATGATCAAAGTCTTTCGATTAAGTTTTGTGAACCATAAAAAACCCACTCACCCGATTTCCCTTGTGAGATTAAGCCTACAAAATAAAAATATATTTAGGTGAAAAAAAAATTATAGTTATGAGGGATGTCGTATATCTAAAACATGTTCTAGGTTTATGTAGAGAGTGTGTCAAATTAATCGCCTTGAGTCGTTATGGATCTTCTCTGGGTCGTCAATTGCCCGAAGATACTGGACTTTCTGCATAACTCCAGTATATCTATCAAAAAAAAAAAGAATCCAAAATTAATCTTGCGTTGAAAGGTTACAAAACCCTAAATCAAGCTAAAGAAAAAAAACATATATATGAATAAATCACAATGAAAATTGTGAAACGGCTGTACGTATACGCCAAGATATACGTTTAGGATGGTAGCTCACACACCCGTATATGTGAGCAAACGTTTGAGTATCCCCCTCCATTTTTTGGTCGGATCCCATAACAAACTCGGTGGCACGATCGTATATATAAACCCAAGAAACAATTAGATATGCTTGACCTGAGCGTTCATTTAAAAAAAAATCAAACCCATAGGTCGAGTGATTTTTTTTTTGGTGAGTTGAGTGAAAAATATAATAGAAAAATGGTTCGTATTATTTGGTTGAGGGATTTTGTGAGTTTTCAAATTCGTTAAAACTTGCGAGGTTGTAAACCCTAGTATTGATTGTAAATCTTGCGGACCGAATATGTACACTTAGATGTCTATGTGGTTAAGATAGAGTTGTAGTAGTGTCGAGATTAAAAATGATAGCTTGGGGACAAGCAATGTTTAAGTATGGGGATGTTTGATGTGTGTGGTTTTGGATATGAAAATATAGTTGATTTCGGGCTGAAAAACGTCAAAATAACCTTGAAAATATTAAATTATAATTGTTTCTGATGATTATTGTGAGTTTTCAGGTTAGACAAGTTTGGCACGGAAAACGAGGTGAAAATAAAGAAAAGTCAAAGTTCGGGTCAACCAGTCAAACGCAGAAGTCAAAATAAAGTTGCTGAAAAACTTCACGGCTTGCATGCCTTGAAACACCCTTTCACGGCCTAGCTAAGCTGTGAAGCACCTGATCAAGCTGTGATGCTGAGTCGTAGACCAGTCACCGGTGACACTGCTTCACGGCCTGACTTGCATGCTGTGAAAGACCCTTCATGGCCGTGAAGGACCCTGCCCAAGCCGTGAAAGCCCAGTCCAAGCTATGTAACTGAGAACAGTGGCCAGTCAGCCTTTCACGGCCTGATCTGCTGGCTGTGAAGCCCTTTCACGGCCTAGAGCTTTTTATGAAAATTTTTAGATTCCGGCCCTTATAAATAGAGGGCTCATTTCCACCATTTGGGACATCTTGGAGAGCAGAGAAAAATCCAGAGAAAGCCCTCGTTGAAGACCTTTGAAGATTTGAAGATTCGAAGCCTTCGACGAGTCCGAATATAGCGTTTTTCATCATTTCGAGCTTTTATTCGGTATTTTACTTACATTTAGCCATGAATTTCTATTTGAATCAGATTTGTTTTTGTTTAAAAAGTAACATGGTTGGCTAAACTCTTCATATCGTTTAGGCATAGACAAGCCCAACCATTGTTTGATCATGTAATTGTGTCGGTTTTTACATACGATTATGGTTTGAAGTAATAGTTTGGTTTCTTTGTTTCAATTGATGACATTTGTGTTCTTGATTGTTCTTGGATACTTCTTAGTCTTGTGGGACCCTCATCTTTAGGTTGCAGAGCACCGACCGATCAGGAATCCTATTGTATAGCCAAACCACAAAATCTGCGGTGTATGCGTGAACTAGCAATAGTCACGATCGTTAAGAACCCTAGTCACCAATCAGGAATCCAACCCTTAGGGCTGAGTGAGAAATTACCTACCCTCTGCCAGTAGCCACCCTCGACATTGTCAAGTAAACCAAGTAGTCACCGATAGGTCGGGTCTGCCCTTACTTAGTCGTGTCTAGGACCTGCTGGGTCAATTGATCCATAGAACTTAACCGCTCCACAACCCTAGAACCGTTAGGATCATCCATACCCTAACCCTTCGACCAGTTGTGAGTTGAGTCGCCGATAACTCGGGACTTAGCCTAGGGCACTTCAAATCCATAACCAGCTTGTCTGCACTTCACGATGGACCATTAATAACCATTTAGGGTCTGTCTATAACCCTAATGGTGAACCAGTCCATAGGAATTAGGTCGCCTTGTCTTAGGAACCCAATGCACACAAGCGAAAAGGCGTATGCACAAAACCGATACAATCGATTAAACCTGGGTGGGGGAGTTATTGCCTAAGCGATCCTCTTACACTACAAACCCAATTTTCAATTTGTTCTCTCAAACCATTCACATTTCAAATTCATATTCTCAAAATACAAAAATAATAAACCCGCTTAACTAAAGATCAACTGTTTTGCATTAAACGTGTCCTTGAGGTTCGACATCCCAGTATTTACCAACACTATACTATACATGGCAGGTATACTTGCCTACGTGTGTGTGTAGTCCCTAGGTGGATAACCATTTTTATAAATTTAAAACCTGATAGTGTAAGACCATAGTTTTATATGCACTTTCACACACATCATTCACCCTTTGAACGGAGGTCCATGTATCCGTAGTCAGAAAAATCCTTGTCTTAGAACTACCAAAGAATGATTTCAACAACGCCTTCTGCTCTAAATAGATTTCCCCGTAGTCCCTAGCAATTGTGAGCCTACTTGGAACAATAAAGTGTGGGCACACTGTGTCCATAAGTCTCCTAAAGCCCTCATGCTCTATGGCCGAAAACAGTAGCTCAGCTATAATTATCATCCTCACAATGGCTTTGCGGGTATTTTCTGCACTGAACTTCCATGTTTTTAATTCACAAGCTCCGGCCTCATCACCCTCTTTTTTTTCAAGATGAATATTAGTTTGATCTTTCATTTTGAAATCAGGGTTGTTGGGACATGTAGCATGCCGTTTCAATCCTGTTGTCCCGTTCACAAATGTGTCGGCAACTATAGTTTGAGGATAATATTTACATTATGCTCTTTGTACTCCTGATTCATCAAAAAACTTATCATAATATTGCCACCATATCAATTTCGGGTCTCTTGGAACACATTTTTTTTGTAGTCCTCTTCTTCTTTTCAGGTTGCTTGGCAACCTGTGGTGTCTTTCTTTTTCCTATTACATTCGCCGTGTGACTCATCGCTTGATAATTGATTAATTTGTTCCGGTGTAGCCATCTAAAATTAAGAACATAACATTTAGTAAGCCTTATAAAACATAACTACATAACATATGAGCATACAAATTCTCAATGTTCAAATCATGTTTGTTCTTGTTGG
>JBCNJP010000006.1:5707805-5723456 GCA_039602395.1 Deinandra increscens subsp. villosa | reverse complement strand
TGACGTAGTGGCAATAGAGCAACCTGGATTTGCTTTGATACCACTTCTAAACCATGAAACGGATCTTACTAGAGGTTTACTTGATCGTATTAAAGAGAACGAGATGTAAATATAAAAGTTTGTTTTATTGAAATCACTTAGACTCAATTACAAACTCCCTAATCAGCTCAAACAGAGAAACACACTCAAAACACATAGTTAAGATCTGGTGCTCTCAAAGTTCTCTCTTAATCACTACTGAATTCCAAAGAATAAAATCTATTTATACACTTGAAGAACTACCCGAACTGGAGCTCATCCGAAGTGCCACTTCGGGTAGACACGAAGTGTCACTTCGGGTGCCACTTCGTGTGGGTTCGGGTGTCACTTAGCCTGCAACATCTTTTGCAATTCTCGTCTTGTTCAGATACTTCACATGACGAGCCATATATGCACTAACAGTTTACTGACTCCATGAAAAAGAATATTTTTGTTTCAAATGTTACTAAAAGGAATGTGTCTACTAATTGCAGCTGCAACTTATAAACATGCAGTACAACAGAACCTCACTACATTAGATGTGTTAAGCAGAACAATATTCTTAAACCTACTATTTTTCTCTAAACATAACCATTATCCAACAATTACGTTGTAGTCTAAGTATTTCAAAGATTCTTTATGCCTTTGTTCTTAATCTTTATGTGCTGCAAATCATGTATTATCAAAACAAAGGAAGGTTCTCTCTATCTCTCTTGATTAATCCCATTGTTGAATCACTACTTAAAAGTATTGAGTTTGGTTAATGTTAAGTCACTTTGTTATATACCGTTCTAAGAATTCATATTTGTCTCTCTATGTTCCAGGTGCAAAAGGGTAAGGCCAAATTAAAAGGGTTCTAGGGGATTCTTTTAAAGTTCTTTTTTTCACATGATTCTTAATAATGCATGCATCATCTTGAAGATTGTTGTGCAGATTGCTGATGCTTTATACTACAATCTATCGTTTGATTCAGTGATGAAAGGATATGACCGCTTTATGGCATATTTACAATGTGACTAAGTTTTTTGTATTGTAGCCAAGTTAAATTTGGAAAAGCTATATGAAAAAGATTGGTGTGAACAAAGAAATTATATCAAAAGGGACGGCATGCTCAGTTGTATGCTGCTGACCTGTCATTCACGTGAGATGATCCTTGATAGATTTTATAATTGTGATTCTTCTTATCTATAGGCTTGACGATAATAAACGATTCTGTTGATTACCAAATTACACTTTCTATTAAAATTTGATTACTTTTTTTTGGAATCATAACCGCTTTACAAATTGATTTGTAGACCTGATGAAGAGAAACTGTTCGCAGAATGTGTCCATAATATGCATAAACAATTTTGTGACAAGGTAGCATGTTCAAGATCTATGTGTGTACGTGGTTACTCGATTATATAGTTTATTATTTTAGGTTGCACATTTAGCAACAGAGTGGTTATACTATAAATTATAAATGCAGGTGAATAAGATGGAGGAGATAGCTTAAGGAAGGGTGTGGACTGGTCATGATGCTGCTTCATAAGGTTTAGTTAATGCAGTCGGAGGCTTTTCACGGGTTGTTGCTATAGCAAAACACAAGGCTAACATAGCTCACAACAAAAAGGTGGGTATCGTTTTGCTCTCTGTTTTCTCTCAATGGTTGTCAAGTTTTGATTAATCTAAAGTCATTTACAACAAAATAAGAAGGATCTAAAACACATTCTCTGCATCCTATATCTAGTTTTGGCAGCTTTATCATGTAACATGTTTGGAGCAAAATCTATTTAATTGTATAGATTCATGGAAACTTAGCTGCGCATCAGAAGGTTCTTAATTTCAATCAGACGGATTTTAAAGAAGGTTCTCAGTTTTGAAGTGATATAAGACATTATATATATAACTAACCTGCACATTCAAAAGTTTGAGTCAATGACTTTTGAAAACTTATCTGCAAGTGTTTATTATTCCCTTCTCATAACATGATTTCATTTGCCTTTATGTGTTTGACTTGCATAATATATGATCATTGCTTGTATACTTTCAGGAGCATTTTTAATTTGGCATGTTAGATGGGTTAGGTGGACTCCTGTGTTAAAGGTGGGGTGATGATTCATGGTCCCACTTTGTTCAAGGGAGATCTCTTGGTTGCAGTGTAAGTTGAGAATGTTTTATGGTGCATGGGTGATCCTGTTTGAATCCAGACTTTCAATCGATCCAAGCAACGGGAAGCAAAGTGACTTCCATTTTCAAGCCTATTATTTTTTTTATACTTGATGCCGCTCTTATCCTGTTGTGTGAATAGGTCTTTCTTTGTATTATTTGATTATCTTGGGTTGTATCGTCTTATCTTGGTTGTGGTTATGTCGTTTCTCTTTTAATTATCTTTGTACATTCAGCTTTTTGCTAGTCTTTTGTTTATTAATGCATTGTCGTTCAAAAGAAAAATTTATGTTTATGTATGTGTGAAACCAATTTTTTTTAGCGTTGGAGTTCTTTACTTCCATGTGCAACTCGGCTAAACAAACTCTTGTTATTGAGGTATATTTTGACCGTTATTTCTTTTTACCCGTTTTAATCATTAGACATAAAATATATTCCAAATCGATAAAAAAAAGCCACGGGTGACGATAGATAGGCGGTATACATAGTCATGCAATATGCATAATCGCTGCCATAAAGTGCGGGTGACCCAATTTGTTTTATAAAAAAGTGAGAATAATTGACCTAAACCCGTTTGACCCAACACACAACCTATGTGAAATTATAGTTATGACTATCGAGTAAAAAATAATAACGGACACTCAAATAGTAGTTTTGAAGTCAAAATACGGTATGGGAGAGCAGTATGGTGTCACAAAGAATGAGCAACAAGAAGCTCAACAAGCTCTAGTTGATTTGTAAGGCATATGACACATTGATCTCTTCCCAGAAACGAATATTGTGTTGTAAATTGTCGTTTCCTCCAAACGCGTGAATAGAAGATAAATAACGTGCTATAAACCACCGCATGTCGCAACGTACAGACACCATGCTAGTATATATATATATATGTATATATAGTGTGTGCCGTAGGGATACAGGATACTCCATTCGTTTTATATTGTTAATTCATTTATTTTCACATGTGACGACCATGCATGCTGTCAGTCGTCTAGATAAATAAACCAACAATATAACCATATAAACAGCTGTTGATACAGTCCAACAATTAGAAACCAACAAAAATTTCTCTTCAGAACACCAGGGGTCAATTTCTCGATGGTTGTCTATTCTCTGGACGGACATATATGTTTTTCTCTAAACGAACTAGTAAATAAATATATATCACAAGTTTTTGCTTAAAATTTGTCAGAAAATTTGAAACACTTCTACAATCATATTCTTCAAGATTTCTTAAACATTAAGCTAGTATTCTTAAACGTGAAGCAACAATAATCTTGAATGCTATATAAACCCCATATCTCCCGCCATTATGCATACAAATCAAACTAAATATCCATGGATAATTCAAGTACCCGATCTCAACCCGATTTCGAAACCTTTTTTCGGGACTGGGTGACCCGTTTGGAGCTTTACCTTCAAGAGCTTCTCCACCTTCTTAATTTCCTAGATAAACCACACGAGTCCAAGCAACAACAACTCATACTCATTCGCCAGGTAACCACTCACTATCAGGAATACTTCCTTGCGAAAGCGCAAGTTTCTCGTCACGATGTGTTTCTAGTGTTATCACCACCTTGGTTGAGCTCCTACGAGCGAACCTTCCTATGGCTGGCGGGGTTCAAACCGACTCTTGTGATCTATGTAGTGAAAAATTGCGGGATTGAGTTCGGATATGATCAGGCGGAGAGGTTAGAGAAACTGGTGGTGGAGACTAAGGATGAGGAGGGGAGGATTGCGGAGGGGCTAGCGATGTTGGAGCGGCAGGTGGTGGAGCCGCCCATGTTGGGGCTGGCGAGGATGGGGGGAAGGGAGGTGAATGGGATGATAAGTGAAGTGGATACGGCGGTGGATAAGTTGGCGGAGCATATGGAAGTTTTGGTTGGGTGCGCGGATTATTTGAGGGAGAAGACTGTGGCGAATGTGGTTGGGATACTGACAACGGCTCAAACCGTGAGGTTCTTGGCTGCCTTTGTTCAACTTCAGTTGAGGATTCGGAGGTGGGGGCAGCAGTGGGAACATGGCACTGCTAATCTTCCTTAACTAGACTCGTTAATCTACTCGATCGTACGTTTGGATTTGGAGTATGATGATATTTTATCTGCTCGATCTGGCTGTTATGAATTTCTTGTTTTTGTTTCTGTCAAAGACATGAACTGTTTTGGGGCTGATCATGGAATATTTTAATGTCGTTTTCCTATATAATGTGTTTCACCTTTACAGTCGATCCTGTCTGTATTATGTTTTGTTTTTGTTGTAAACTACAACCATGTATGTTTACAAGAAAGTGGTATGTATATATATGCATTTTCTTTGGCAAAGATTATAGCAATAATGTATGATCTAAAAATTTATCAAATTATCGAGACTGGAAGCTTGACAAATAAGAGATAGAATTATCTATTAAATATTGGCTTATATGTTTAATCATTGAAAATCCTGTTTATTTGTATTATGTATTTATGTTCTCTTGGTTGGGTCAAAACATTAAGTCTGGACGTCTGGTTACTATATATTCGAATGGGCCAAAGGCCATGACATTCATCTGGCTAATTACTAAATAAACCCGGCCAGGCCCATATGGAGTAGAGCAAGTCCATGTCTAAGTCCGTTAGTCAGTAGGGTCCAGTTAGTATGACCGTTAACTCCCAAACGACAGCAACAGTTCTGGTGGTTATCATAACGAAATGTAACGCTGCTTACAGGGGTAGAGTTGCGTCGTTTCAATTAGGTTGTATATAAGTGTCTAACAAAGTTAGAAGTCAAAAAATGTCGATCATTCTTCTATCAGATTAATGCAAACATGATTAAGTTTGTCAATTGTTCTTGTTCTATTTCGAATCTATTATATATGTACACATACTGTTGCGGTAATGGAACATAGAAAGAAGCATTGCTATGAAGACATTAACATGCCAATTGAGAATCATATTGGTAGGTTAATCCGATATGCCATAAACGATGTATGATCGGGCCAACATTAAAGATTGTAGCAATGTATGATCTATTTAGGGATCCACTTATGTTATTTTCCGTCTATCTACTTGGTGTAACTTCCTACCTAGCTAGAATTAATCACAAGCTTCTGACACCAATTAATTTCCATGATATATATACATAGTAGGGTCAGCCCATCATGATATATACTTTCACATCACTAGGGGTGATCATACTATCGGGATCCCGAAAATTCCCGACTAACCGACACGTAAAAAACCGAGTCCCAACCCGACCGAAAACTTGATCCTTTTTGTTCGGTCCCTATTTCTATAGGTTTTCGGTTTCGGTCTCGGTCTCTGGTCTTAACCGATGATTTCCCGAAACTCCCGAAACGGACCGAATATTCGTTTTTCTCAGGCCCATTTAAAACTCGAAGTTGGTTTTTCTCAGGCCCATTTAAAACTCAAAGTTTGAGTTTAAAAGCCCAAGATTTGATATATATTGTTTGACTTGTGGTATTTGCCGGCGTTCAAAGAGAAAGTAAAAAAAAGGTCGCTGATATTTACGGACGAAGGAAAGTAGGGCGACCTGCGACCATCGGCATTCTCCATCACTGTCCCTGATTTTCTCAATTCTCCATCACTCTTATTTCTCCCTTCTTGATCCTTTAGAAACAAGATCAAAGAACTATACAACTTCTCATTAACACTCTAATCCTGGTAAGTTACATTCTCTTCATCACGATTCATGAAATTTAAGTTTTGTTATTTCAAACAAGAACATACACAGTTTACTTATCTCGATTTTTTTGTGTTAATATATGCATATCATTGAATGATTGATAAGATAGTTTACTTGTATATCCCAAAATCGCAAGTATTTTACTAGCCCAATTCATGTTCTTGATTGGTAAGCATGTAATTTACTTATCATTGCCTTTCTGTTGGTTATCTACATTGCCTTTCTGTTGGTTATCTAAGATGAATTTTGCATTAATTTATTTAGTTTTTGCTTCGTTTTAAACTTTATGCTCTGATACAAAATCATCGAATTGAAAATATGTTGTAGAGGAGGTGATGGTAATCAAGAATATAATTACATCATATATGTGGTTTTATGTAAACAACTATAATGGGTTTTATGTAAACAACAGAAATCAATAGTAATATAAATTACCTAACTGAATGTAAATATAAATTAAATCATTAAGTGGTTGCTCATATGTTATGTAATTTATTTATCATTGTGTTAATATATGCATAGATGATTCATGAACTTGGGCTATTAAACAAGTACAAGAACTGTTAGGAATCAAGTGGTGCAGCGGAATCAACAACACACAATGCACACACGATTATTACGCGGTAACGAGAAAATAACACGAACGACACAAGAATTTAACGTGGTTCGGTCGGTGTGACCTACATCCACGGGCTGCAACTAGGTTATTTCATTAGTTAAGTGCACAAGATTACATTTACATGTGATGATATATTTATAATAAACGAGATTAGGGTTAGGACCTAAACGGGCCCTAAATGAAACCGGCCCAAAGGCCTTCAGACCCAACAATCTCCCACTTGAAGGCCTTGCGATAAACTCCAGCCCGCCATCCAAGCAAATACAATCCCAATCATCCAGTAACTCCAGTAATCTTCAAGAACAGAAATCCTCCAAGCCTCCAGTTCCCAAGAACAAGTTAAGATTTCAAATAACAGAAGTCCTCCAGCCTTTAATTCCCAAGAATAAGCTAAGACTCCAAATACCAATCCACCTAGTTGCAGCGGCCCTTCTCATCAGTAACCTGAAAGGCCCATTGAAGCTCGCCACAGCTCCAATACGGTCATCACAGACCCAGTCATGGCAAAAACCCGCCAATGACTCATTCTCAATCTCAACCGGCTCCCACTGATTCGCACTACCGGCTCCAGAGACATCCAGAGAACAAAGAACACTCTCCAAAATAACAAGCACCCAGGAGAGATTTTGCCATTCGGAATTCCGGTCTTCCGAACCCAACATCGCTTTGTAACATTACAAGAACACACCTCGTGCTCCCACTGTTACTAAAACCCCGACCATGTTCAGACCTCCAAATACGCTCAAGTTGACATCCACGCGGCTCCAGAATTCATGCTTGTTAAATGAATTCACTTAGCACTACCTGATTCAGCGAGCCAAGACTTTACTACCTGGAAGTTGGTTCACCTCTTCCAGCGATACACAAACCTGTACCCTCCCAAAGTCTTCAATCAATAGATTCACTAATACTTCACTAGAGTGGGTAACATGAAATGAAGCATACCAGAATCTCGAACCCAAGAGTCTTCACTGCTTTCCACTGAGTCTCAATGCATCAACCCCAGACACATACCCAGAAGCAGAATTCAATTACCTTGGACACCGACTCAAACAAATGTCGCACCTATGTAGCCACACCCCAAGTCAACTATGCTCAGCTCCCACTGTCACTGTTGTCCAAACCCATTGCCAAAACCACACTCATGAGAAGAATCACAACTCACACTATACCAGCAAATCTACTTCACCCAGTACAAGATCTTGAACCCCCTCAAATGTAGAACCACTAGTCACCACCGAACAAGGAATAACATCCATAGTTCCAAACCAGCTAATAGGCAAACGATTATGACAACAATAGAGCTATCACAGAATGCAAGCGGTACCAAGGATTCTATGACCGTACACACGATCAGTTAACACAAACCCTAACCGAAAGATCTTCCGAACGAGCATTAATCAAAATGACTTGCCACTAAAAAACGTTTTTTTTTACTTATGTCGTTAACTAGCACACCCGCTAGTTCCATTTTCTCCAGTTCATCTATCGTCAGTACACATCCAGGTTCCTTGTCATACCAATCCACCGAAACCAAACCGACAAATATTTTGATCACAACATTCTCGCCTTTAGCCAAAACAATAGCAAACAAGAACAACAGATCGAAAAAACAGTGACAGGCACAGCAATGGCACGAGCCTAAACTTGACGGCTGTTCAACCGAAACACAGTCAATTAAACCGATCTGCTCCTGCAAAACCTTGCAGACAAATCTAACCCGACCCAACCGATCATCACAAAACCTGGTTCCCATAGTTGATCATAATAAACAGTCAAACACGAACTTGAAAACAAACCCTACTTAGCCCGCAACCCAAACCCGATCAACCACTGAATATCAAGGTGGCGACACTACCCAACCTAATCAACAGCTCCAATCAAATTAAAAAATATAACCAGCGACTCTAGGATTTAAAAACATGATACTAACCATAACCGAAAGAATCATAGACTTCTAAGAGTTTATACCAAACCCTAATCCACAAGTTGCTTCCATTGGTTTTAAGTTTTAACACTTCTTCGTTCGGTCGCGAACAACCAAAAAAAATCACCTTTTCTTTTTATTCTTTGTTGATGCCGTAATCAATCCACCAACTAAAACAAAGATAGTCTTGAAATTTTATTTTATTTTGATACTCGATCCCCATCCAAAAGAAAATAAAGACCGCCAATTAATACGGTCAAAATTGAACCACCTCGACGATTATTCAGGCAAGTGCCGAACGACTCGGATCGTCTCACCTGTTAATCTGTTTCTCACTGACAGCGTTTCTCGAACATGGATCCGGCGATACTTGTCGGCTGCTTCTGCAGACACCAACCACCAACCCTAATCGCGTCTTATAGAACTGGCGACTTCAAACCTTCTTTCTTCTCCGATCGACTAACTGCGACGACTTGAAGGGTTACAAACCCTAACCTTCAACCGCGAATCGTGAACCGTGCAATCCCGTGTACAACGAGCCGTAGCTCTGATACCAATTGTTAGGAATCAAGTGGCGCAGCGGAATCAACAACACACAATGCACACACGATTATTACGCGGTAACGAGAAAATAACACGAACGGCACAAGAATTTAACGTGGTTCGATCGGTGTGACCTACATCCATGGGCTGCAACTAGGTTATTTCATTAGTTAAGTGCACAAGATTACATTTACATGTGATGATATATTTATAATAAACGAGATTAGGGTTAGGACCTAAACGGGCCCTAAATGAAACCGGCCCAAAGGCCTTCAAACCCAACAAGAACAAACATGATTTGAACATTGAGAATTTGTATGCTCATATGTTATGTAGTTATGTTTTATAAGGCTTACTAAATGTTATGTTCTTAATTTTAGATGGCTACACCGGAACAAATTAATCAATTATCAAGCGATGAGTCACACGGCGAATGTAATAGGAAAAAGAAAGACACCACAGGTTGCCAAGCAACCTGAAAAGAAGAAGAGGACTACAAAAAAAATGTGTTCCAAGAGACCCGAAATTGATATGGTGGCAATATTATGATAAGTTTTTTGATGAATCAGGAGTACAAAGAGCATAATGTAAATATTATCCTCAAACTATAGTTGCCGACACATTTGTGAACGGGACAACAGGATTGAAACGGCATGCTACATGTCCCAACAACCCTGATTTCAAAATGAAAGATCAAACTAATATTCATCTTGAAAAAAAAGAGGGTGATGAGGCCGGAGCTTGTGAATTAAAAACATGGAAGTTCAGTGCAGAAAATACCCGCAAAGCCATTGTGAGGATGATAATTATAGCTGAGCTACTGTTTTCGGCCATAGAGCATGAGGGCTTTAGGAGACTTATGGACACAGTGTGCCCACACTTTAAAGTTCCAAGTAGGCTCACAATTGCTAGGGACTACGGGGAAATCTATTTAGAGCAGAAGGCGTTGTTGAAATCATTCTTTGGTAGTTCTAAGACAAGGATTTTTCTGACTACGGATACATGGACCTCCGTTCAAAGGGTGAATGATGTGTGTGAAAGTGCATATAAAACTATGGTCTTACACTATCAGGTTTTAAATTTATAAAAATGGTTATCCACCTAGGGACTACACACACACGTAGGCAAGTATACCTGCCATGTATAGTATAGTGTTGGTAAATACCGGGATGTCGAACCTCAAGGACACGTTTTATGCAAAACAGTTGATCTTTAGTTAAGCGGGTTTATTATTTTTGTATTTTGAGAATATGAATTTGAAATGTGAATGGTTTGAGAGAACAAATTGAAAATTGGGTTTGTAGTGTAAGAGGATCGCTTAGGCAATAACTCCCCCACCCAGGTTTAATCGATTGTATCGGTTTTGTGCATACGCCTTTTCGCTTGTGTGCATTGGGTTCCTAAGACAAGGCGACCTAATTCCTATGGACTGGTTCACCATTAGGGTTATAGACAGGCCCTAAATGGTTACTAATGGTCCATGGTGAAGTGCAGACAAGTTGGTTATGGATTTGAAGTGCCCTAGGCTAAGTCCCGAGTTATCGGCGACTCAACTCACAACTGGTCGAAGGGTTAGGGTATGGATGATCCTAACGGTTCTAGGGTTGTGGAGCGGTTAAGTTCTATGGATCAATTGACCCAGCAGGTCCTAGACACGACTAAGTAAGGGCAGACCCGACCTATCGGTGACTACTTGGTTTACTTGACAATGTCGAGGGTGGCTACTGGCAGAGGGTAGGTAATTTCTCACTCAGCCCTAAGGGTTGGATTCCTGATTGGTGACTAGGGTTCTTAACGATCGTGACTATTGCTAGTTCACGCATACGCCGCAGATTCTGTGGTTCGGCTATACAATAGGATTCCTGATCGGTCGGTGCTCTGCAACCTAAAGATGAGGGTCCCACAAGGCTAAGAAGTATCCAAGAACAATCAAGAACACAAATGTCATCAATTGAAACAAAGAAACCAAACTATTACTTCAAACCATAATCGTATGTAAAAACCGACACAATTACATGATCAAACCATGGTTGGGCTTGTCTATGCCTAAACGATATGAAGAGTTTAGCCAACCATGTTAATGTTTAAACAAAAACAAATCTGATTCAAATAGAAATTCATGGCTAAATGTAAGTACAATACCGAATAAAAGCTCGAAATGATGAAAAACGCTACTTTCGGACTCGTCGAAGGCTTCGAATCTTCAAATCTTCAAAGGTCTTCAACGAGGGCTTTCTCTGGCTTTTTCTCTGCTCTCCAAGATGTCCCAAATGGTGGAAATGAGCCCTCTATTTATAAGGGCCGGAATCTAAAAATTTCCATAAAAGAGCTCTAGGCCGTGAAAGGGCTTTCACGGCCAGCAGATCAGGCCGTGAAAGGCTGACTGGCCACTGTTCTCGGTTACACAGCTTGGACTGGGCTTTCACGGCTTGGGCAGGGTCCTTCACGGCCGTGAAGGGTCTTTCACAGCATGCAAGTCAGGCCGTGAAGCAGTTTCACCGGTGACTGGTCTGCGGCTCAGCATCACAGCTTGATCAGGTGCTTCACAGCTTAGCTAGGCCGTGAAAGGGTGTTTCAAGGCATGCAAGCCGTGAAGTTTTTCAGCAACTTTTTATTTTGACTTCTGCGTTTGACCGGTTGACCCGAACTTTGACTTTTCTTCATTTTCACCTCGTTTTCCGTGCCAAACTTGTTTTAACCTGAAAACTCACAATAATCATCAGAAACAATTATAATTTAATATTTTCAAGGTTATTTTGACGTTTTTCAGCCCGAAATCAACTATATTTTCATATCCAAAACCACACACATCAAACATCCCCATACTTAAACATTGCTTGTCCCCAAGCAATCATTTTTAATCTCGACACTACTACAACTCTATCTTAACCACATAGACATCTAAGTGTACATATTCGGTCCGCAAGATTTACAATCAATACTAGGGTTTACAACCTCGCAAGTTTTAACGAATTTGAAAACTCACAAAATCCCTCAACCAAATAATGCGAACCATTTTTCTATTATATTTTTCACTCAACTCACCAAAAAAAAATCACTCGACCTATGGGTTTGATTTTTTTGAAGTGAACGCTCAGGTCAAGCATATCTAATTGTTTCTTGGGTTTATATATACGATCGTGCCGCCGAGTTCGTTATGGGATCCGACCAAAAAAATGGAGGGGGATACTCAAACGTTTGCTCACATATACGGGTGTGTGAGCTACCACCCTAAACGTATATCTTGGCGTATACGTACAGCCGTTTCACAATTTTCATTGTGATTTATTCATATATATGTTTTTTTTCTTTAGCTTGATTTAGGGTTTTGTAACCTTTCAACGCAAGACTAAATTTTGGATTCTTTTTTTTTTTTTGATAGATATACTGGAGTTATGCAGAAAGTCCAGTATCTTCGGGCAATTGACGACCCGGAGAAGATCCATAACGACTCAAGGCGATTAATTTGACACGGTCTCAACATAAACCTAGAACATGTTTTAGATATACGACATTCCCTCATAACTATAATTTTATTTTTCACCTAAATATATTTTTCTTTTGTAGGCTTAATCTCACAAGGGAAATCGGGTGAGTGGGTTTTTGATGGTTCACAAAACTTAATCGAAAGACTTTGATCATGTGATTTATAAAAATAAACCTTTAAGGAAAACCGTTCTTGCGACTCGCAGACACGATAAGGCACAAATAAATTATCTATGATTTACGTTAAAACGGTGTACTTTCGTGTCATATGAGATTGGGGAAAAAATTTCAACAAATTTCAACATTTTGAGGGATTTTCAGACTTTTGATGTGGTGAGGGAGTTATATTCAATTCGCTTAGCCAACCCTTGCCATCCCCATACTTAGAAAAATGCAGTGTCCTCAATGCAGAAAATATAGAAATAAACAAAAGGGTTGGGTAAAAGGAACTCCCTGATTGTTGTGATTTCCCATGATACTCACTTCCACACACATCGAACAACTTGCTTCTGCAATATCATACTTCAAGCCAAAGTTTCATCATCATGTACAACATTATATACAGAAATGAAAACACACCACACAAACAAAAAGAAAAGAGTTAAACAAAACATGCCAGATAGTAGTAATAAGAGTCATAATGCATTCCATCACAAACCACATAGCCAGCATCAAACAACCAACAAGTTTAGCATCCAAAACACCAGACCAAACCAAAAGACATAGTGCAAAAAACCAAACATAGTATCAAAACCAATAGAAATGTAATAAGGCTACGTGGATAAGCATGGACACCCCCTATGGGAAGTGGGGCATAAAATCAGAGGGTGACATCTGATGTGGCACCCTGGGCATGTCTGAATACTGGGGGGAAGCTCGCTGTCCACGGGGTGGCCTGAATGTATCGCGCAGCTCCCGAATCTGATCATTAACATGAGTGAAACTCGCGTTCTGCTGGTAACGGAGTTCGGTAAGCTGCTGATCAAAGTGTTGAGTTAAGTCCCCAAACCTGTTGTCAATGTGAGCCTGTAGGTGAGATATGCGGGCCAGTACATCCGCCGAGGTGGGATGTGGTATATCATGGATGTCCTCAGGCTCTGGCACCCTATAGTTCCATGGCTGCTGCATGGGGTGCTCTAATGCGTCCAACAAACCTTCCCAACTGCGGTCTTCAATCTGCTCGTCGAAAGTAAGGACTCCAGAAGGACCTGCTTCAGAGGCAGGTGTGTAGGTGGGACTAGGAGGTCGCTGTACCTGCTCGTTCTGCTGTTCCTGTGCTGCCTCCTCCTGAACTATCGGAAGTGGATCCCAAACCCGACCTTCACTATCAATGAGTCGCCAAGGTCTAACAGCCGTCACCATTTCCATCTTTTTACACATAGTTAAATCCACCTCTTTGACCCCTGTTGTCTTCGTGCATCCCCTCTTACTGACCCCAAAGTGTGATGCTAGAAGGCTGATGATTGAGCCACCAACTAGCCAACTTGCCTGCCTGCTACCACTGCAACGAGTAAAAAGGTGAAGAAGACAATGCGCAAGGTTGCAGTTCGTCCCAGTGTGCATGCAATACAGAAAAAACAGATCTCTTAGGGACATGGCACCACAATCGTGCCTAGCAGTGACTGTCCCCCCGATCACCCTGTGCAGATAACGATAAAGAGGGTCACGAATTTGAGTACTTTATGTGCTCACGACATCATAATGACCCTCACCAATCTGCCGCCAGAAGTCTAGATGATCCTGATCGGAAGGGAACTCATGTATCCCTCCTGTAAATGCTGCAGTAAGAAGTTCCTCTTCAGTGTAAAGTGTGGTGGCCACTGCGAACTGAGCCACCGACATGTTTCTCCAGGTTCCCCCAACCTAAACTTCACCATATTTTCCGCAAACAAGTTCGAGCATGGATATGAGAAAGTGAAGCTCGAAAAGAATTCAACAACCATTTCTCGATACTGGTTTCTCCTGATGTTGAAAAGTTTGCGCCAACGATCATTAACCAACTCCAGAGCACGTTCCCGTTGACCAAAAGTCTCTAAAAGAGGCCAACTGATGACCCTCATCTCGAGTAAGGGGCGGTCCTGATGCTTCGTTAGCTTCGTAGCACATCTTCTGTCATCGGGTGTCAGCACCGTTGAATTGCAAATAACGATGAGCTTGGGCCATTGCTACATAATGAAAGTGAAAAATGATTAAAAACGAGCCAAAATTCATGATAACCGACTGACCGAATTGAAAAACTGTAATTCTGTGTTCAGAGGTCTCACACGGGTCAGAGAAGTGTAAAAAGTTGGTCGAAACACCCGCGAGACGCTCAAAACGAAAAATAAAAATTTTGGTCAGCAGGCTTTCACGGCCTGGGTCTGGCCGTGAAAGCTGTTTCACGGCGTGGGGCAGATCAGGCCAAGCCGTGAAAGGCTTGGTTATCGATAACATGGTTGGTCGCCGTGTTCACGGCCTGGCTGAAGCCGTGAATGGCGGGTTCACGGGCTGCATGCCGTGAAAACCATCAGAATTTTAAGAAAATTGCAGGCTACTCGGTTTTCAACCAAATCAGGTGCGGTCTGTTCCAGTAGTCTCGGATTAACCCCAGAAGACATCCCCATACTTTTATTTACGAAAAGATTTAAAAAAAAACAACGATGGGGATGAAGATCTAGTTCGAAAAATTTGGGGTTTTGGTTGACAACCGCAAGACAAGACTGGGTTGGTGGTTGCGAGTCAGCAGGGTGCGATTGCACTCGATGTCGACCTCCCCATACTTGTTTATTTGCGGAATCGTAAAAAAAATTGACGGGGATGGAGGTTGACATCGAGAGGGGCAGAGATTGAATGAACCGAAGGTGAGAGAGGAGATCTTACCTTGATGACGTGAGGATGACGGTGGTCGGGTGACGTGAGCAGAAGAACCGTGGAAGGAGGTCGTGAACGTGGGGTGAGGGGAGGGGGGGTGTCGGCTGTGAATGTGGTAGGGTTTGGCTTGGTGGTCCAGGGTGTTTTAAAGAAGGGACAAAAGAAACTTTCCAAATATTCTTACACGGCCGCGAGGCAACCCTTCACGGGCAGGCCCAAGCCGTGAAGGCCTGGGTTTGTCCCATTCTCGATGACAGTAGCTTGACCTGGTGACCGACTCTGTTTTCCGGCATGTGTGGCTGTGAGACGACTCTCACGGCCTGTCAAGCCGTGAGAGATTGATTTTCGATTTTTTTATATTATATATTATACTTAATTT